>JAGKTI010015328.1:0-20632 GCA_018397915.1 Birgus latro | reverse complement strand
CTCTCTCTCTCTCTCTCTCTCTCTCTCTCTCTCTCTCTTTTATGCCACACCCAAGTCATCAGTGTGGGCACTAGCATACCTTCATAGACCTCCTCCAGCATCCACATTCAGACATGTGTTTTGTATCAAGACCTTAATAGCACCAACCACTTCCCATACTTGTGCCACTGCTTTCCACTTCCTTTGCACATTTTTCTCTCTCTCTCTAAGTACTCCTATGAGTATTCAGATCTCTCTTCATTTACCAACACTTTACACTGAGAGTCATTTTTTCTCCCTAGGTAACCATTACTTTGCTTTGATCTGTATGTCCTTTATGAGTTTGGCATTCACAAACATCCTTAAAACTGCACCAACATGCAAGGCTCTTTATCCTAATTAGCAAGCAGTACGGTGCCATTTGACTGGCACATCATGCCTTGCAGCAACTCATGATGAAAGAGGAGTCCTGTAGTGAAGAATGGGTGAGATGTAGCGTATGAGGCCATGCAAAAGATTTGACAAGATATAGCATATGAGACCCTGCATTGCCTGAGTGGAGAAAAAAGTAAAGAAAATTCTTTCTAGATTGGGTCAAGACAAAGGCCTCCAAAGCTGCCAGAGACAACTGAGCATGAAGTACCCTTAATAAGAGGGGGAGGTTCACAGGGGGATTTTCACATCCAGTGTACTTCACTCTAATGTAGCCTCATATGCCACTATGCTTTAAGAGATCCCCATATGATCCCATGTATTTTCATACTTTGTATTTGTTCCAGATACATCAATGCCATATACTGTATATCTTGCAGTGTTTCTCAGATGATTTCTCTGCTGTCTGTCTTACTGCAAATTATTTGTCTGTATATCCTCTGTTGCAAGCCCAGAAATCCCCCCTTTTCATCAGTTACCATGTACTCTGATGTTATAATTTCCATCACCCCTCTTCCTTTTACCTTTATGACAACAACTGGCAGACATAGGTCACCTTTGCAAGGCCCAGCCACAGTCTTTTTCCACTCTACTGATATACTTCCACTCATACAAGCTTTTTTGACGTAAATCCCATAAACAGTTCCTTGTGCTCCACAACCTTTTATCATTTCTTTGTATGTCTCATCCACACCATGTTCAAGAATTCATCCCCTGCAAATGCAGTATTTCCTTTATAAGAATTTGTATTTCTTTGACCTTGTAGTCAGTACTTCCTCCTTACTTTGCAGTGTCACCCTGTGGAGGACCCAGCAGCTTATGTATCTGCTTGTCAGTTGGATGCATGTGGGAGCAGGGAGCCTGAAGTGGCTGCATGTCACAGCTTGGAGGCATATGCTCGCCGCTGTGCTGAACTGGAGATCTGCCTCGACTGGCGGTCTGATAAACTCTGTCCAAAGACATGTCTTGAAGGTGGGACAATTTTCCATTGATGTTGATTTTGTGATAGATATAACTTCTGTTTTGCTAGGTCACTGTTGGCAGATTAACCCCTAAAACCTATGGCTGTCAAACGACAGTTATGAAAAAGTTGCATAGTCCTATGGCTGTCGATGGTACAGAGGCTATCAAAAACTGGCAGTAGGTAGCACCGCCTCTCTTATGACGTGTATGGGACCTGGCCAATGGGAACTAAGAAATCATGTGGTGGGAGGCATGATCTGGCCCCCATCTCCGGTGTGGGCCCCCCCTCCCCAAGCCATCTTTCCACCTCCCTTTGCCCCATTGGATCCTGCTCTCTGTGTCCCCTCCCACCCAAACTATCCCTCATAGCCCCTCAAGACTGTATTGGGTGTGTGTGGCAGACATATTCCCTCCTTTTTCCCCCCTCCTGATGCTCCCTTCACCTCTTATTCCCCCGTACTTCTCAAGGACGTCCCATTCTTGCACATAGCAAGGAGTGACCTTTTTTTTATTTTGATGGTCAGTTGAGCAGTAACCATTAGATATATGAGAGTGAAGTATACATTTTCTGGTGTGTAAAATCAAGCTTTTAAATCAGTATGATCAAAATTGACTTTGGTGCATTTTTTTTCTCTCTCTCCATATGCGAGGGGGTAACCATTTTTATTTTTGATGTTCTTTGACAGTGGATAGTGCGGTAACCATTAGTCACATGAGAGTGAAATATACTTTTTCAGGTGTGTAAATTCAAGTGCTTGAAACCAGTAAGAAAAAAATTTACCTTGGTGAAAGTTAAAAAATCAGACCCTTTTTGTGGTTTTGGGAATATGGGGGCTGGGAGATTTGTGGTCTTTATGGATTAAGGAACCTGAAGCAATTGCAGGCATTGCTACATGTGTTTAGGGAGTAGGCAGTTCATAAAAATATATCTGGAAGTTAAGGGGAGAAGTGCTGTACCTTCTCTGTTCATCCTTAGTTTTTGAAGTACACTACTGAACTTGGTTAATGCCTTGCATTGCCATTATGTTACTAATCGTTCTTGGTCCAGTGGTTTCATGGTATGTATATTTGTGTTCTGTATGATTGTATAGTCTTTTGTTTTCAAATGGGTTTACCAGAATTCTCTTACAAAAGAATAGGTGTATGTCTAAATGAGTGATTCAAGACAGGTGTGTGCTGTTCTCATGGCTGTCCATAGGTGGAGGCACCCTACATCATCACACCTGATGTCTTTAGGTGACAACACTGAGTGACATGCCAAATGGTTTCCTGTAACCCTAGAAAGCATTTACTACACTGGGTTGTTTCCATGCTGTCATTGTTGGAGTTGCCTCTGAGTCTGCCAAAGTTTTTTCAGCTATAACAATCTAAGATAGGTAAATGGGGTGTAAAGGTAGGAGTATAGACTGAATGTTAGATAAAGTATCATTGTACTTTCTCTTAAGTCAGTTGCCTGTACAGGATATTTTGCATCTTGAGGTGCTTATTAAACTGTTTAACTTCTGATTCAGTTACAGGGGTATTGTGTTGCCTTAAGTGTGCAGTGAGTACATTATGACACTGTGTACCTGGTGATGGGTTGGCAAATATAATTCAAGAGTAAACCTTTATAACCATGTAAGATAACCCCATATAATCCATGTTATAACCATCTTGGTAAAAAAATCACTATGTAAACTAAATTTACAGTACTTAACCTCTTCAGATACCAGAGAATGCCTGTACTGCGCACTGTTTCATTTTGTGAATTTGGTCCAATCAAATGCAACATTTTTGTAAGTGTACACTATCATTTGATATTTAGTAGTACAGTTATTACCACTGTTTTCCTGTAGAATGATAACTTTTTTTTGTATTGTCCTAGAGTAGTTGCTGCTGTGTTCTTTAAAGCACCTTGTATAATATTTCTTACACTAATGCATCATGCTTTGTTCCAAGAAGGCCAGGAATACCAGATGTGTGGGCCAGGATGTGTACGTACATGTGACAATTATGAGCAGCTACAGAAGGATCCTGATGCATGCCCTCTCTCCGCTGTTGATGGGTGCTTCTGTCCCTCTGGCATGGTATGTATCATTTTCATTTTCATTTTTGAAGGCTCCAACATGCTTGCATGCATTGGTCTTGGTCACTCAGTGGTGGCTTTCCATGCTGCTTGATCTCTGGCGGCTTCCCTATTTAGTCCCTTATCCCTTAGGTCACACTCAGTTACCTTGTTCCAGGTCTTTTTCGGTCTACCTCTCACAACCTTACCCCCCAGCATTAACACATCTCACTTTCTGCACCCAGTTATCCCCCATCCTCTCCACATGCCCAAACCATGTCAGTCTACCTCTCCTCATCACAACATCAATACATTCCAGTCCCATCCTACCTCTCAACTCTTCCATCGTAAACCCAGCCCCCCCAGGCCTTGCACTCAAGGACGCACTGCACATCCACCTGATCGTTGCCATTTCTGTTAGTCTGAGCTTGCAAATATGCTCTTCCTTTCCTGCCCACATCTCACTACCATACAGCATTGCACTGCAAACACATGCCACATAAAACAATCCCTTAGCATGGAGAGAGAGCCCTCACATTGTCAGGAGCGGCAACAGCTCCCTGAACTTCTTCCACCCATTCCTCACTCTAGCCACAGAATATCTGGCATGCGTAAGTTTGCGTAGGGGTGGAGTAGTTAGCGGTGATGCACGGCCAGCATAGCCTGAGCTGTGGCTCGCAACTCACAGGTTAATCTACTCCGCCTTATCACAGCACCAGTACATTCTAGTCACATTCTTCCTCTCTACTCTTCACTCACAATCGAAGCCCCCGCTGACCTTGCATTGAACGATGCAGTACACATTATTTTGTATCTGAAGTTTTTTGTTAGGCTTTAAGTCAGTAAATTAAGCTTATCACCTTGTCAGTGAGTTCAGCTTGCCCTGTACAATAATTAAGTTAGCCAGGTTGGGAGGTTAGCCATTTGATTTTAGTGTCAGGTTGTCAGTATTAAGGGTCCATGTTAGAGCATTTGTTTACAGATATATTTGTGTCCTTATGGCTCAGATGTATACTTGGGGTATTTTTTTTTTTTTTTAAATTATAACTCATTCTTCTCCCACAAGAATTTTTTATACTTGTGTGGCCAGTTACTTAGAGTTTGGATTTGAGAGATGGGGTGTAAGTTGGAGAGGGGGCAGGGGGCAGAGGGCAAGATGACATGGAGATTATAGCCATCTCATATGGATTTAAGGTGTATGGTGATAGGTAGATAAATAGACTTTGGAAGAAAAAAAAAAAGAAACTGATGGATATTTGTTATTCACCTTTTGGGGGCAATTTCAAGAGCTTTAAAATGACATTAACAAAATTAAAATTGAGCCAGGAATAATGACAGACCATGTTGTGCAACTTTTGCTTTATCATTTAAAATCCATGAGAGTGCATGTTTATGTCATGCTCATCTGGTAGTGCAGTATGTAGAATGTTTGGGTTGTGAAATATGGTGGAATTCATGCAGCAGTTCAAGTTCCCCCTCCCCCCCTTTTTTTTTATGGTCTCTGGGGCAGCCTAGCCTTGGGCTCCTTGGCTTGGAAGTGGGTAAAATTTAGTTTGACATTTTGAGCAAATTGAAATTTGGTTTGTTGCCAAGCTTGTTGCAAGTTCAGTCCTGGTGAGTGGCCAACAGTTCATTTAATGTTGCACTAATTAAAAAGACAACAGTATGTTTTAATGTTTGCAGAAGATCATAGACCAGTGGTAGTTTCCTGGCAATATTAATTCAACTTTAGGACAACATTTTTTTGCAGTGGGGGTTAACTCAAGCATGTAAACAGAGGGCTTTTGTTTGTGTAGTGAAACTCAGAATTATGAATGCTGAAATGTTGTATGATTTGTTTCATCTGGCATTATGTTGATAGTTTTTCTCTTTGTGTGAATTTATTTTCCTTTTTCTATACTGTATTTTACTCATCCCATTAATAAGTAAGAAATAAAGCTAGAATAATGATTATTGTTATAGCTCATTTTACACATTTACTTTCCATCATCTGAACTGTATTTGAAGCACTATAATATTTAACATTAACCCTTGCAGGTGCTTGACAAACTCCAGTGCGTGAATGAAAGTGCCTGTCAAACATGTGATGATGAAGGTCACCGTGTTGGAGATGTGTGGCAGACAGACCCCTGCACCAGCTGCCAGTGCACCGAGAGGGGGAGCATCTGCAGCACTCGCACTTGTCCTACTGACCCCATTTGTGATGAAGGATACATTGTGGTTGAGGTATGTGGCCAATATTGAGATCTGCTTTAACACAGAATGGTCTCTTAATTCATAGATACATCTGTACATAAATATACTGTATACATTTTGAAAGTGTTCCATGCTTGCATAGATCAGCCTTGTTCATCTGATTGATACTGTTCCAGTGTCATGGTCTCTCCCAGCATTCTGATGGAGTTTCATATTCTTGGATACCTTTTCAGGATCTCATCTCACGTTTTCCTTGGTCTGCTTACATGTTCCTTTCCTTTAATGTTCACATGTGCATAACACTTTACCCAGTTACTTTCACATGCCCTCTCCACATACTGGAACCATCTCAGCCTTCCCTTAAGTATCACCTTACTGTCACTCTGAGTACGCTTATATCCTCATAGCTTCAGCACAATAATACCTTCAAAAAAAATTTCTTGGTACCACTTTTATGATTGAACTTTCATGTTTTTTTTTTGTTTTTTTTAGTAGGAATGACCATTCTTACTGAAGGGGTCAGAAGCTATCTCTGTTTAACCCTTTCAGTTCACAAAGTCCTTCCTAAGTTGAATGTAATTGTCTGGTGGTAACAAGAATGAACTGAGAAGCAGACATCTTTAAGAAAGGTCTACTTTTTGACATAGCATTCTATCTCTGATCGGAATTACACACAGATCTTGCCATTCTTTTTACAGTATATTTACAGGTATCTTCATCCTTAGCTGCCCGCATTTCATAGCCAAATAGCATTGCCCTTCTCGTACATGAAGCCTGTGAAATTTTTGGAGGCAGCTGTTTTTCTTTAGTGACTTTGTACAACTAGTAAAATAAGATTCTGGGTAATTGGAGTCTTTATCATCTGTGCTTGATGTTTTAGTTATTTGTCTGCTTAACCTTGTGATGCTGTATGGTAGTGAGACCTGGGCAGTAAAGGAAGAGGATATTTGCAGGTTTAAACGTACAGAAATGACAATGATTAGGTGGATGTGCAGTGCATCCCTGCGTGCAAGGCCTGGGGGGGCTGGGTTTACGATGGAAGAGTTGAGAGGTAGGATGGGACTGGAGTGTATTGGTGCTGTGATGAGGAGAGGTAGGCTGAGGTGGTTTGGGCATGTGGAGAGGATGGGGGATGATAATTGGGTACAGAGGGTGAGAAGTGTTAATATTGGTGGAGGGGTTGGGAGGGGTAGACCAAGAAAGACATGGGTCGAGGTCATTAAGTGTGACTTAAGGGTTAAGGGACTGAACAGGGAGGCTGCCAAAGATCGAGCAGCATGGAGAGTCGCCATTAGGTGACCAAGGCCGACGCATTGCAAGCATGTTGGAGCCTTCAAAAACAAAAATGAACGAACCTTCCCTGTACTAGTGAATACAGTAATTGTAGTGTTTATCATACTGTATGTGCTTGATTTTTTAGCTGGTCGCTTCATTAGCCTGTCTCATATTGCTGGACAGTTGGAGTGTTTATCATCTCTTCTTGACGTTTTGGTTCTTATCTTTTTTCCTTAGCCTTTCAGGAGTTACTGGATATTTGTAGTACTGTATTTATTATTTATACTTTACTTTTTGGCTCTTTATTTCCTAAACCTTTCCCCTACTACAGTCCTTCCATGTAATACATGTGTTTGCATTATGTGCCTCTCCCAGTACACAAGGATGGGAGGGGGATTCAACAGTTTTTGTATTGTATACCCCTGGGTACGTGTCACATTCCCATTAGACATGAAAATGCAGGCAGAGTGGGCCAAATCTGGTGTTACTGCCAACACTGGGAGTCCCCACTTCCTGCATCAATCCCCTGAGCTGAGGCACACGGTGCTCCAAACCAAAACACATGCCACTTTGCTGGGTCAGGAGAAACCAGTGACAAGGTACAGCAACAAGAACATGCCAAGGTGCTGTGATGTCCTTGCCTTGCCACAGAAATCCCCTTGTATCTGTCCAACATATGGTTCACAAACCACATTTCATAAGCTGCGAGGGCATTTCATCATCCATAAATGTATGTATTATTAGGAAAGACTGTACTAAATAATTGTAGCGAGTATCATCTGTTCATGACTTTTAGCTATTTGAACCTTAGCTCATCTTCTATTGTAGTGTTTGTGATCTATGCCTGCCTTTATTTTCTTCTCCTTAGCCTCTTCACTGTTATTGGATAATTGTAGTGTTTATTATCTGTGGTTGACTTTTTTAGCACTTCTTATCCTTAGCTTCTCCCCGTACTACAGGTGCCAGGTACAGGGGATGATTGTTGTGGACCAAGAAAGAAATGTGAGGTGGATGTGCCTGACTGTCCTGAGGAGATCAGTAAGCCAGCAGACACATGTGGCTATGGGCAGCATCTTAAGCTTATTAAGGCCGTAGGAGTATGCCCTCAGTATGCCTGTGTCTGTTTAGAACCTGAGGAATGTCCTGAGCCAGTCATTCCTCAAGACCAGAAGCTCAAACCAGGTAGAGGCATAAATGAAACACTTTAATCACAGTATACAGTAAAATAATCTTTGGGTAAAACTAACTTCTGTGATGCTAAATTTTCTCTTAGTTTTATTTTTTGCAGTGTCTGACTTTCTGGTATTGCCAGATGCCTTAATCCCGTAAGGGTTGGCTACAAACAAATCACCTCCATGTCGCCCTGTCCCCCAGCATTTCACTGCCCTGTTCCCAGCTCACACCCCGCCTCTCCCATATAACTCTCCACTTCAACCCTCCATCTCATCCTCAGCCTCCCCCTCCCTCTCCACTCCATCCACCTCACTCACATATACACTTCTCATTAGCCTCTTGCTCTCTATCCTCTATGGCCAAACGATCTCATTGTAATTCTCCTAACTCTGTCTGTTACATCCACATTCACACCACAACACTCCTTCACTTCCTTATTTGTCAGTCTGTCTCTCCATGTAACTCCACATGCTCCTTTTAGATAACTCGTTTCCACTGCTCTCCCTCTGACTTGTGTCCCTCCAACAAGGTCCAAGTTTCACTTCCATATGTTAGAGTTGGTATCACAGTACTATCATGCAGCAACTTTTTTACTTCCATGCTCTCATTCCTGTGCATCATTGCTTTCAGGGAACAAGCAACCTTCTTCTCCTCCCAAAATTCCATCCTTACTCATCACACTACCCAGGTATTTGAATGCACTCACATTTTCTATTTCACCATCCAGCCTCACAGTACATTCAATGATTCATTCCTCTTGAAGACCATAACTTTACACTTTCCTACATTCACCTTTAAATTCCATTTCTTACACACTCTTCCAAACTCATTCACCAGCCCCAGCAGTTCCCCTTCGTCTTCACTTTACAATACAGTATCATTTGCAAACAACAGAACAAGTGTTCCAAGTGCTGCCCTTTCCCATTAGGGCCACTCCAACATCCACTGCCCTACCTTATATTTATCTCTTTTATATCCCCATCCATATACTGATTGAACAACTATGGTTCAATCCAGCCTTCAAATAGAAAAATTCACTCAGTTCATTATCCATAAGCACTTCAGCCTTAGCACCCTCATACATACTCTTCAAGGCATTCAACAACATTCCATTTACACCAGATATTCTTAATATTTCCCACATTTCCTGTCTATCCACCCTGTCGTATGCTTTTTTTCAAATCCATGAACGCCACATAAAGCTTCTTTTCCTTCTCTAGAAACTTTTCCACTAAAGACCTAAGAATGAATATCTGATCTACACAACCTCTTCCCTCCCTAAAACCTCCCTGTTCTTCTCCAACTAATTCCTCTGTTATTTCTCTAACTCTGTCAATAAGTATCCTATCATATACTTTTCCTATTTTGCAATAGATACTTCTAATCTATTTATTTATCTATAGCCAGATGCCTTCATGTTGAGGGTAGGGTTGTAAGGCTCCATTGTCTCCTTTTATGCCATTATATGTGGTTCACTGTACATTGTAATGAATCTGGATTCATAATTCAGATGATTGTCGAGCATTATATTTATCAGAGTATCAGGTTTAGTTACTCATTGTTCCCACAGTTAGTTTGGTATGTAGAGATTTCACTCTATGTAATTTCTTAATATAATATAATGTATTTGAGGTGCAGTGGTCTGTTTTTGTTAGGCGAGGAGTGGTCACTGGACACAACTGGCTGCTGTGAGCGTTACACTGCGTCCTGTACTGGCAGTTGTCCAGAGGTAACCTGCCCACAGTTCCATGTTCGAACCCAGGAGCCACTGCGTCAGGGTGAATGTTGCCCTGAGACCAAATGTGGTGAGTGTTGACTGTGATATGTTTTTGTCAAGTGGTTGATGTATGTATAGAGTTGCTCTTATATTTTCATATTGAACTATATTTTGTAAAGCTAAAACTGTTATACATGAAGTAGTTAATAATATGTTGTGCTTGCTTACAGAAGTGAAGTCTGTTAAGGTAAACTGAAATGAAAGTTAGATTAAGCTCAGTTTATAACAGGATTCATTGTTTTCTTATTCTGTGTTCTTCTAGAGCCACCCACTGATGCTTGCATTTATGAACACCAATATGAAGTTGATGAGAGTGGCTTTGAACAGACAGTTCCACCCACTTCAGTGCCAGAGAAAAAATTATACAAGGTAAGCGCTTAAGTCATAAGTCTATGGTACTGGTTGTTGGTACTGAGATTAGAGATAGATAATGGTAGCTACTGTGATGCTTTTGTATTGGTTTCCAGTAGTAAGTGGGTAATTATAATTTTTCAGAATATTAATTTTCCCTTTATGTTTTCTTCTGCTCCTTTAAAAAAAAACAAAAAAAAGAACAGTAGCAGCCAGGTCCCCATACCTTCTCTGAGCTGTAGATTTTCAAAGCTGCAGTGCATTTACAGAGTGTCCTTTAAAAAGTTTTTATTTGAAAAGTATTCTTCAAAAAAAAAAATAATAATTTCTGTTTCTGTGTGTTTTAATGTACTTTGAGGGTAAGGGCATATGATAAGGGACTGACTATGGAAGCTGCCAGAGGTTGAGCAGCATGGAGAGCCATCATTAAGTGACCAAGGCCGATACATGCAAGTACAGTATGTTGGAGCCTTTATAAATGATACAGTACAGGCCCAAGGATTCAACAGTCAAATGGAGTCATTAAAGACACCAAGATATTATTTTACTTTACCAGTGTTTTTCACGTATTGATTACTGCCTCTCTGGTTTCATTTATCATTGAGTGACACCATATTTTTTGTATGACTTGCAGCTGGAAAATAAAGTGAAAATGGAAATAAGGAAGACATCTCAAAGTTGAGCAAATGATGCCTTTTGACAGTCAGTTGCAGTGATAGGGACCCCAGGGTGGCCTCCAGATGTAAATAAAGCAGAAATGAAAGAATAAAAGGTGTCACTGTACTCAGTGGGTTATGAGAAAGCACACTATCCTTTTGATCAGTCGTCAAGAAGCATGTCATTTCTGATAAAAGAGTAGTTAATTGAGAAAAGATGCCATTACTGAGCTGGTGTGTATTCTTCGTGATGCCTTACCAGTATGTAGCTGTTTTCGTACATTTGAGAATATCTGCCAAAAGATAATAAAGCTGCAGAGGACATACTGTTATTCTCAATATTGCTGTCAACCATTTTTGGGTTGCTTGAGAGGAACATCTTCATGTTGTGGTACCAACATACAGTAATGGACAGCTCTTCTTTTTGGCTTTATAGCCCTTTCACACTTCCTCCCAGTCCCTCAAATAGACCACATCACTAATAACAACAACCACTTCCTGGTTCTAATCAGGTAAATGAGACTTGGGAGGACGGGCTGTGTCAGACTTGCCGGTGTGTTGTTGGGGGGGACGGGATGCCTCAACACAAGTGCTCTCAGCAGACCTGCCCTCCACTGTTAACTCACCCGGACCATGGAGAATACCGTCTAGAAAGTGCAGAGATTCCTGGATCATGCTGCCCAGATATCTTCAGAACAGCTTGCATTGATGATTATGAGGAAATTGAGGTAAGTTTACCATCATACATCAGTGGAATTGAAGTAGTCATTAGAAGCTGGATGGCTACCGTGAAAATGAGAATGGAGTATTGCTGCGAGCCAAGTAAATAACCACATAGCCAATCACTATTAGGCAGAGGCTTCAGTTGCAGATCTCTCCAGTGGTATACTTGGGGTTGGGATATAAACAGTAATGCATATGTATTTCCCACACTGAAGTGCAGGTAGCTAAAAGGGAGGAGGTGGTGTGTACTGGAATCTTCTTACATTCTAAACAATTTCTCAAAACCAGTTCAGGAAGCCTCACATCTGGGTCTTATGTCTGCTCAAGACCATCTAGACAGGATCATGTGGCTGTGTGGAATGGTAAGGGTGTGAATGAAGAATGCGCTGTAAATTAGTACAAGTGGTTAACACTTTCTGGATAACAGGTTGCAGTTCAGTGCTCAGTGAAGCTTCACCCTATGGACTTGTGAATGACAAGAAATCATCTAGCACTGAATATTAGTTAAAGCATTAACCTCTTACCCTACCATTGGGATCTATAGATGCCCATGGAGTGCAGTGCCAGTGGTTTCTGTTTAGCAAGGTTTGTTGGAAATGCACCCGGAGGGAAGTAAGCACCCAGTCTTGCAGGCTGTCACTTGGTCTTCTCTTCTATGCATCATGCATCACATGTAATCAGTGTTATTGTTTTCTCTACATTAAGTATATGTTGTAGGATTAATTTTGGAATTTGCAACCAATCAAGATGCAATTAATTTTTATGACATGTCACAGTATTAAGACAGTGAGGTCTGATCCTTAATTTGATAAGTGTCTTATGGATTTTTTTTTTTTTTCAATACTACAGCTAGTATTGTTTCATAATTCAGCTTTTGACATAATACAGAATAAATATATGGTTTCATCTCATTTTGGATTTGTTCTAGTATTAACATACCATAATACAGTCTTTTGTCTTCTTTGGTACGTGTTTAGTTATATTCATGGTATTTTATAGTTAGTTATTTGAACCAGGAATTGAAATATGCATGTCATCAGCACCAGTTGGAGAAGTGTTTATGATTTACAGCCAATTATAGAACTGGATATAGGTTTTTTATTGCTGTAGGTAAGTGATAGTTCATTTATACAAGTACTGTATTAGGGGAAATACAGTACTTTACAAGAATTTAATAACACTTGGAAAACCACTTTTTATTCTTTATTCTAGTTACCGTACTATCAGACATCTTTATTCATCTTAGGAATGACATTTTCAGACTGGAGGAATTTGATACAGCCTTCATTCAATCCTTCACTGTATACTGTTTCCTCTGAGGTGAATAAAATATTGGGTATTAGACAAATAAGATTAAAAGAATGTCTGTGTATTGAAAGGGTTAATAACCAGATATGAAAAAATTTTTGTTCTGTGGATGTACTGGTATTATTGTTTGTAACTAAAATTTTCCACATAACAGGTAGGAGAGACTTTAGAAGACCCCCTGAATGGATGCCGCAGTGTGGAATGTATCCGAACTTCTGAGGGACGCGTAGAGAAACGGGAGAAAATATTCTCTTGTGATGAGGCTTGTCCAACTGGCTGGATATATGAACCATCACCTCTCTATCCTCAGCAGTGTTGTGGTCAGTGTGTCCAGGTAAAACACCCCTGCTAATACCAGTACATCAGTTCTGTATGAGATAGCCCTAGCATGTATTCAGTATGGACGGTGAGTGTATGTGCTGAAGTGGTGACACGTGGAGGTAGAGGTGTATAATATGTAGAAGGACTACTGGATCTTGGGAACAGGCTGTGAAGCCCATAACCAGAGTTGGACACATAAAAAAATGAGGCAGGTGTTCCATTACTTTGTTATTGTTAATGATAGAGGTTTTGTATTTACCTAATTGTGATATGCAGGAAATGAGCTACGCTCGTGGAGTCTCGTCTCTGTTTCTCAATAAGTCAAATTTTTGCTTTAAACTCGTTTAAGTTTTTAGACTGGACAATCACTTTGTCCAGGCTATTCCACAGGTCTATGCATCTATAAGGAAAGCTATATTTCTTGATATCCTTCAAGCAGCTTGGCTTCTTTAGTTTCATTCCGTGTCCTCTTGTTACCCTCTCATCCCACGCACACAGATTTTCTCTGTCAGTTTTATCTACTCCCATCATGGTCCTGAACACTGCAATCATGTTGCCCCTCTCTCTTCTTTCCTCTAAGGAAGGTAAATCCATCCTTTCCAGCCTCTCTCTGTATGACAGATCTGCCAGACTGGGGACCATCTTGGTTGCTGTGCTTTGTATTCTCTCAATCTTGGTTATATCTTTCTTTTTGTGTGGGAACCACACTACTGCTGCATATTCTAACCTGGGGCGGATCATGGCCACTATCAATTTTTCCATCATCTCCTCATCTATATAATGAAATGCCACTCTTATATTGGTCAAGAGTTTATATGTCTCTCTAACTATCTTATTTTTGTGTTTTTCAGGTGACAAACTATCCTGGACCAGCACCCCCAAATCTTTCTCTTCTCTCGCTTTTCTAATTGATTCATTACCCATCAAATAATTCAGTGATGGCCTCTTGGTACTTTTACCCATTTCCAATATTTTACATTTTTTTGCTTTGAATTTAATTTCCCATGTCCGGCTCCAATCATGTATCCCATCCAGATCCTCCTGCAGCATTTTACAGTCCTCTTCAACCTCTACCTTTCTCGATGGCCTCTTGGTACTTTTACCCATTTCCAATATTTTACATTTTTTTGCGTTGAATTTCATTTCCCACATCCGGCTCCAATCATGTATCCTATCCAGATCCTCCTGCAGCATTTTACAGTCCTCTTCAGCCTCTACCTTTCTCAAGATCTTTGCGTCATCAGCAAACAGACTTGCGTAACTGTTCACTCCATCTACCATATCATTTACGTTACTGGTGCCAACACTGAGCCCTGTGGGACACCACTTGTTACTTCCCTCCATCCAGATGTCCTGTCCTTTATTATTGTGTGTGTGTGTGTGTATTTACATAATTGTGATATACAGGAAATGAGCTACGCTTGTGGGGTCCTGTCTCTGTTTCTCAATAAGTCAAATTTTGCTTTAAACTCTAAGTTTTTAGACTGGACGATCTCTTTGTCCAGGCTGTTCCACAGGTCTGTGCATCTATAAGGAAAGCTATATTTCTTGATGTCCTTCAAGCAGCTTGGCTTCTTTAGTTTCATTCCGTGTCCTCTTGTTACCCTCTCATCCCACACAAAGAGATTTTCTCTGTCAGTTTTATCTACTCCCATCATGGTCATGAACACTGCAATCATGTCGCCCCTCTCTCTCCTTTCCTCTAAGGAAGGCATATCCAGCCTCTGTGTGTGTGTGTGTGTGTGTGTGTGTGTGTGCATGGTTGTGTGCAAGTACAGTACCTACTTAATCGTTCAAACCTGATTTTAGTGTGTTGTTGCTATTGATGGTATTCATACACATTTTGTAGTTTCTTTCTTCTTTCTTCCAAAGAATTTTAAATTTGCTATCAGACCTTCATTTCTTTACCAGTTTGCATCAATTTTGGTACAGTTGTTCCTTTGGCAAATGTTCTTAGATATCTTCATTTTTTTGGATGTAGGCTTTTTAAGGATTTTACTTACAATGAATGGAGAGTGAGAGACTGATGAGGAGAGTGTATGTGAGTGAGGTGGAGGAGGGGAGAGGGAGGGGGATGTCAAGGATGAGAGGGAGGGATGGAGTGGAGAGGTATATGAGAGAGGAGGTGAGAGCTGGGAGCAGGGCAATGAAATGGCAGGGGACAGGGTGACATGGAGGCGATTTGTTTGTGGCCACCCCTTACGGGATTAAGGCATCTGGCAACAGATAGACAGATAGATAGACACCTTCATCTGATAGAAAAGGTAGGAGGAGGTGTGCACTGGGTCTCTGTGCAGACATTTACCATCGTCTGTGAGAGGGATGGGTGTGTGCAATGACTGGAAATTCTATATTTGGTTATTTTGTAGCTCATCGTAAGTGTTATACATATTCTGCTTGTGCTGTGCAAGCATTTTGGATCTGACCAACAACTGCGTTCACTACTTGAACCATGCTATGGAAATGGACATTATGGAAGGAAGTTATGTGTCTTACTACATAAGTTCCATATATCTTTATTCCACAGTTTAAGTTCTACATAGCTGTACATTATTATGTAATGGTATACTTCTGGCAATTCTTTAGGTAGCCTGTGTAGTGGAGGGTGTTGTGAGGAATGTGGGTGAGAGCTGGGAATCTGTTGACCACTGCACAAGTTATACCTGTGACCGAGACCACAGTGTGAGTATATTATTCCTCCTTGTGATGTTGTCTTTTAGTTTCTGAATTTATATAAACTGCTGGACTGTGCAACCCTCTTCACAGAATTAAGCTGGATTACTGATCAGTCTCATTGGAGAGGTTTTACAGTATAGCCAAATTGTGTACAGTACTGTCCATACATTTTATGGCTTTTAAAAATACTGTCTGTGTTCAGTCAAACTGTTTTGAGTTCCCAGATATTAATGACTTTAACAAGTACATTTGTTGCTTTTATTTTGACCTATTTCTTCAATACTGGTAGGACCAGATTCAAGTGCAGGCTGTTGAGATGCAGTGTTCAGAACCATCAGATGAAGAATTAGAACTCTACACATTTGAAACAACCCCTGTACCTGGTCAGTGCTGCCCCATCTTCACTCGTAGTGCCTGTCTCCTAAATGACGTTACGATACAGGTACGTTCTTTCAGGTTGGATTATGTATCT
Source organism: Birgus latro (assembly GCA_018397915.1). Lineage (NCBI taxonomy): Eukaryota > Metazoa > Arthropoda > Malacostraca > Decapoda > Coenobitidae > Birgus > Birgus latro. The sequence continues at coordinate 4,286 of JAGKTI010015328.1, read as the reverse complement.
GCACAAACATTGATTAAGGTGAATAACTTTCATAACATAATTTGGACTTTTTATATTATTGCTGATATGGGATACATTGCATTCAGGCCATCACCCTTCTTTAATGCAACACAGACCCACTGAACACCTCGCCCAGCATATCAGAAATGCCAGTACCACACAAACAACACTCCGAGATATATCTGGGAGCACCCCCAGACTGTGGCCAGTTTCTTGCAAGGTGCAGGGTTCTTATGAAAGGATCTCTGAGACAACAAAGTATAGTAAAATCTAAGTAATTTAAATTGAAACTTTAATGTTGCGCTGTGGAAATAACTGCTGTTCTATGCAATAATTATTTTACTAAAATAAGAGTAGCATGGGGGAGGCAGTGGCTGAATCGGTAGAGAGTTAGAGGTAGAGAGGCAGCCTGTAGTCCTAATGGACCCAGGTTCGAATCCTGGCTAGGGTAGGGAACAGTTTAAGGATTTGAATTTCATAAATAGCAGACTCTCCTGATCTACCAGATGACCCGCTGACATGTCATAAAACAACCTCCGCTAATATCAATACACCAGTCCTGTATGAGACAGCCCTAGCATGTATTCAATATGAACGGTGGGTGTTAGCCCTGAAGTGGTTACATATGGAGGTGTAGGTGGACTACTGGGCCTTGGAATAGGCCACTGCCCCCAAGAAATAGGCCTTGAAGCCTTTGCCCAGAGCCGGACACATAAAATATTTATATACTGTATACAGTATATATATATGTGTGGTTGATAATTTTTGTTACATGAGATTTTCAGTTAAACCCATCCTGCTGCCAGCATGTCCTAGCCAGGCATGCAGACATGTACTTCAATCCTTCAGTCAGATATCAAAGTACAATTCCCGTACCTAATTTCACCAGTATATGGTATATTCTGAAAACTTTTGTAATTACAGTACAGTATTACTGTACTGTCAAGTAAGAAATTATTTGGTGATGTGTACTTTAGTTGGACATTATATACACAGAGTGGTGAGAGTGTGCAAGATCCCAAAGACAGGTGTACCACCATTAGCTGCAGAGCTGGTCAGGATGGCAATGTAACCCGGCGGGAAAAGGAAACCACTTGTGACATGCAGTGTGAGGAGGGCTCCACATACACACTGCCCACAGATAATAGGTACTGTATCAGGGAGCAAATTTTCTGTATGCCCTCCATGATGAATTATAGACAGTATGCCATAAAAAAACTGGATTACATAGCCTATGTCTGGTTTTTGAGTGATGATATTTAGGATCCTCAGATTTTGTTTTTGTTTTTGAAATCCCAAGTGAAACCAAGGTAACTTACTGTGGATCTACCCAGCCCATATAAATGCATGAAAATGGTTTAGGTGATTTTGGGTAATGTGTGTTTTGATAGTAGGAAAGAGAGTAAGTTAATACAGATGAACTTTGAATCATTTTTATGTATTATTGTTATTATTATTATCATCATCATTATTATTACTATTACTATTATTATTATTATTACTACTACTATATTATTATTATTACAGTATTATTACTAGTAGTTGTAGGAGGTGGGGGCACTCACCATCCACTCACTCAATGTAGTGCTGCTCTCGGCTGACTGCCCTTTCCTCACTTCCTTCCTTCCTCTTCTCTCTTTCTTTCTTTCATTTCTATCCTCTTCCTTCTCTCTGTAGGTGACTCTACACTGAGTGACAAGCCAAACGGTTTCCTGTACACCAGGAGACCATTTACTATGCTGGGTGGTAACTATATCATCAAATAATGGCTCCTATTGGTTTAGTGGGTAATTAAGGTGCTCCAGTTGGATTGAGCCAGTGAAGGTTTATATTCAAGGGATGGTTGGGGTTTATTGCTCATGTAATGTCACTCGAGGATGAGTGAGGCTGGTCACTCTCATCTTCAATGTCAGGACCAACTTGCCTATCCCGAGACTCCTACGCTCCTCTTGGGGCAACATTGGATTAGGTAATGATGATTTTGTTTTTACCATGGTATTCAGCAGTTTTTCATGTATAAGAGATGTATGGAAAGTATTCCATATATCCTTCCCTTTCACTGTGCCTTACACTATTTCCAGATCCAGAAATGTCATAACTATACAGTATAGTTTTCCTCACATGCCTTTCTCACTAACTGCTAAATTGCATGTATTTAATCTGTTCATCTTGTCCCAGTTGTAAAGCTGTTCTCTTCATTTCTAACCAGATGTTCCAATCCTTTTTCCTGAACATCTGTTTTATTTTGCATTTACAAACCATATTTTAAAGTAAAATACATAAATACTGTTTCATTGTTTAGTATGACTGACCAAAAAAAAAAACTATGATGGGTGAATGGATATTTGTCCTGCTTCATTACAGACCTCTTCTCTTATTTCTGCTACTTTTATGCATTGTGTTTGCTTTTTCAGGGTACCAGTACTTCAAAATCCATTGTTTAGTAGGATTATGGGTTGATTGGTAGTGACAGTTTTGTTGCCCATTCCCTTCATATTGAAGTATAGGTTTAATCAGTGAATACAGTATTGAAATTAAGGCAAACTGGAATATCATTTGATGCCTTTCTTATTCTCATTTCACGGTGATCTCATCTTTAGTGAGTGCTGTGGCAAATGCATCAAAACGCACTGTGTGGATGATGGACACATATATGACATTGGTGAACGATGGCACAAAGAAGATGATATCTGCTATGAGTACACCTGTGATGTTCGTGATGAAGTCATTACCATTGTGGCTGTCAAACGTGAATGTCCCTATTTTGACCCTGAGTGCCCTGAAGATGAGATATACATGGATGAGCTTGGCTGCTGCCGCCTCTGTAATGTCACAGTAACACCAAAGAGTAAGTACCACATCAGAGTTCATTGCAATTATGAGAAGGGGACCGCATGCTTAAACTGCCCAGTCCCGACCGTTTTTTTACCCAGCCTACCCCCAGATCCCGACCGATTTTCGACTTTTTGTTTTTTGGCTCAAAACCTTCGCTTTTGGTGAGAAACATCGAAAATTCAGAGAAATTGCGCTCCTGAGCTTAAAAATGTTGATACAGGTGTCACTTAACCTTACGTTTTCCTTCTTTTTCAGGGTACCTGGCTAAAGAAAACGAACTATGGAGGGGTTAACTAATTCAAGCCACTTTAAATTATGTATTAATTATTTATTTTGTACGAATTTATGTGTAGTACAAGTTTATATTGGTTTTCACACAATAATATAGGCGATAAAAGCATTGTTCACTCACCCAAAACCCCAGTACAGTATATGGCACCTTCCTTTACAACATTACCATCTCATCCCTTCTGTTTGTTTCTACCTCTAGCTTCCTTATTTCTTTGTCCTCCACCTCAGGAATCACTTTCACCATGAATTTCGTCATTGGAGAGACTGTGGGGCAACATACCTTTACTGGCCAGGTTACTGCTAACAGGTGAATTGCCCAGTGTGGGGGGGAGGGGGGTTAGATGGGGCCAGGCAGTATCCTCGCTTGACAGCAGGTAGAGGAAGGTCTCCCACATATGCCTACCAAAAATCACCCGCGAATGTTAAAAAATGTGCACACAATGGGCCTTGCAATTGAGTGACGTACAATGCACATCGGTGGGTCTGTCCACGGAAAAAAGTAGCGACGTGCATCGTACTTCGGTGGGACTTGGCGGGTTAACTACTAGTAATAGAAGGTTGTGAGAAGGGACAAGGTGTTTATTACATGTCTTTCATTCAGAGGCACTTGGTTAAGCATTGCCATTTATGTGGATAAAATACTGTATATAACTCTCAGATAATAGTTCCTGTATTCTGGTCTGTTAGCTAAATGCACAGTAGTGATTTTGTTTCATGTAATATTTCTAGTCTCTGAAAAACAGGAAGTTAACATTTGTTTTTCCTCATCTCCATGGGTGGATTTTATACAATGGACCCTTGAGTAACACAGATACATGCTACCATCAGAGAACCATGTTACTGAAAACCATGCAATAAAAGAAAAGAAAGATGTACAGTAAATAAAGGCCTATATGCATCTGGCCACTCATTCAGTCATTCTTTTTTCATATATCTGTACCAAAATACCCTAAGCACCTTGCCAGTGCACAGATGGTACAAAAATCTACTTCTACACACACACACACACACACACACACACACACACACACACACACACACACACACACACACAGTAGATAAAATTGACAGAGAAAATCTGTTTGTGTGGGATGAGAGAGCAACAAGAGGACACGGAATGAAACTAAAGAAGCCAAGCTGCTCGAAGGACATCAAGAAAT
>JAGKTI010015327.1:0-14708 GCA_018397915.1 Birgus latro | reverse complement strand
AGGTGTGGGTGGCGTGAAGTTGCTGGTTAATAGTGTGTGTGTGTGTGTGTGTGTGTGTGTGTGTGTGTGTAGTTTATGACTTATGTGCCATAAAAACTGATCATTACGAATTCATTTTTATTTTCAACTCCGGTCATTGAAATTTGAATGCAGTGAGAAAAACCTCACCTGGTTATTAGTATCTTTATACTCATAGGCCCCTTTCTCGTCGGTTCAGGAAGCTCCCTAACACCTTTTCGTAAGAGATTCATTTTGTTTATTACACCTTACCGTCCTTTTCCCTGCTACACATCTATCAATATCGCCATACTGTGTGTAAGTAGGGTACAAGAGGATATTAACCAGTCCTATCCAAAAATAAATCGCTAATGAAGAGGTGTTAGGGAACCTTAAGCGACGAGAATACGAACCTTGAAGTCAGTATCTGTTTTTTAGCATTTACTTTGTAGTCAAGGAATTGCTCTGGTATGTACAACCACGATAAGGAATATCACTCCACTTTGAAGACGAATAATTATGAAACTCTTACACATAATCCGGAAAAGTTTGTTGGGTTCCGAAGAACACATGAGCAGGTTCCAAAAGTTATGGTTCACTCTCCCTTTATTTATCGTAAGGAACTGGACTGATAATTAGTCCACAATAGTACTTATCCTCTCGAAATCAGTCATATATTAATTTACCACTTGTGAATTTTTCACTACAAGGAAGCTGAAAATATCAGCATGGATCATTTTTGTAATACTAGCATAAATCGCTATTTAAATAGACAAATATCGTACCAAAATTAGTATAAACTGGTTTTTAACCTGAAAAAACTTAGTGCGAGAATAGCTTTGGCAATATATCTCGTATTGCTCAGTAATATTATGCTATAAATAAGAAGAGTACGAACCGACGACTGTCCATCTTTTCACAGTGTTTGAAAACCTGCATATTATTTCCCTTATTTTCGGCTACATCGAAACATAACACTGTTCAGCAAGTACCTGATAGGATGTCAATGCTATTTTCACACATTCGTCTATTTTAAACGTGATGTAAGGTGATACTACGAAAATTATCACTGTCGATATTTTCAACTACCAAGTGGTCAGTTACCGTTAGTATAACCAGATCCTTATATATTATATATTTGGAGGGGGGGGGGACTTTGAGAAGGAGGGATTAGATATGACTCTTTAGCCCCTTCATTCCGGCCACCAGTTTCCTACTCTATTCTTGCAAACACCAGACACTTTAGGCGGTATTCTGGTGCGGTCTGGAAGCTTACTGACACCTCCTCCTTAGCAGTTTATTTCTGATTCTGCGTTACTATTCTTGTGTGTTATTCAAGTGTCAATATTAAAGGGATATAAGAAGTAAAAAAGAGAGTGTTATGGGTAGTTTAGAAAATAAATCGTTAAGGAAAAGCTGCTTGGGAGCTTTCTTAACCTACGAGAATACGGGTCTTTATATCAAGTTAGGAATGTCCTCTGACAGTTGAAGGAGTTTATAGGGTCTATGTAAACCACCTCCAGTTCGAAAAAAGTATATCGTAATCAAATAAAGCATCTGCAGGAAAGCATGAATTAAAAAAAAAGAGTAATCAGACTGAAGTCTAACTTTTTCAGTACTAGAAGTCATTACCAGATTAAATAAAGCCACCTTGAGAGACTAAGCATGTTAGTAGAAAATCCTCACATTATGTCATATCTATCTCTGTCTATAGCTAGACACCATAATCCCATAACAGGTGGCCATTTGCCATTGAGTTAGCTGTTTTAGGGGAAAGGGCGTTAACCCTCTCCCAACCCTCTTGTTGACACATAGGGAACACTTATGCTTTGGTAATATGGATACCACCCAGCACTGTAAATGGATTCCTGGTTTACATCAAACCATTTGACTTGCCACTCAATGTAATGCCACCTGAGAAGGAGAGAAGACTAATAAAAAGTATGAGTAATAATATTTTACAGCTCTGGCTAGTAAAGAGACCTAACCAATGATGACATAAATTGCATCATATCAGTGTTACTGTCCAAAGTAACAGATGACGTGAATTGTGTCATTATCAGTCTTGGACTGAAGAAATTCCAATTACACAATTTTCGACAAAAATATTCACCTAAAATTAAGTTTTAGCGTGAAGTGTGTCAAACTTTGATGCATCAAAGGGAAGAGTGTCTATTTCAAGACCTGCACTCTCAAACAGTCAGTGCCCTCTCGGCTTTCGGTGGGTGGGGGGAGGGTGCGCGCTATTTTGGGTGGTTTACTCGAAAACTATTGGTCATATCGAAATTCCGGAAACACCACGAGAAAGCTTGTGAAATTGTATGTCTAGACACATACTTTGCTCTTGCATAATGCGGGCAGAATTTTGCACTAGGATGTTCGGAAATTATTGGAAGCTTTTTTTTTTTTCTCCTAAAATAGTTTATTCTCACTGCATTTTGGTATTTTTACTCATCAGTTTTGTGTGTTTTTATTAGATTACCTTAAAATATAAATATCAGTATAACACTATATAAATACAGTGTAAGCAATCTCCCGGGTCAAATAAAATCCATGGGAATGTTTTTCTTCGTCGCAAGTAGAGGCTGCCTGCACTCCACTCTCTGATCGTGTCCCAGAAACTTATTGAAAACTTATGGTTCCCAATACGGTTAAATTCTTTTGCAACTTAGAGCATGCATTTTAGAGCATGTCAGATTTATCCACAGTAGAATACACTGGCTGAGCACAGCACTCAAAGCATGAGAAAAACCTTGACTATTCTCCTTTAATCTAACCTGGCCTTAAACTGTCATCTCTCCACTTTAAATACTGAAATATAACAATAAATGAACGCTCAAATTTTATGCTAGTCACGCAAAAGTACTCTGGAAAGGATGTCAAGTCGTAGCATTGCCATCTTTCGCCACTGAACTACGTGAAAGAAGCTGTAAAAGAACAAAAATCTAGGCCAGGTTAAAGTGAAAAGAGTATAGCTTCGTGGCCCGTATTCTCACTGGTTAAGGAAGCGCCCTAATACCTTTTCCTAAAAGATTTATTTTTCTTATTACTACTTCCTGTCCTTTTATGTGTCATGTACAGTAAGTAATTCAGATACCACCACACTCAGTGTAAATAACATATAAACGCTGATTAATTACTCATATCCAAGATATAATTCACTTGGGAAGAGGTGCCGGGGAGCTTCCTTAACCGCCGAGAATACGAGCCCTTGTCTGGTAATTTCATTTATAGAGAACATTACTTCCAGGTAGATTTCCAGGGCACGATATTTATGCCTGCGCAACTTATCATAAAAAAAAATATTGCATCCTCCTCATAGTGTTTTCGTCATTAAGCGCTGACATAATTATATTTTTTATGGAGCACTACATGTACGAGTAAACAGAGCTCATTTTTCGTTAACTGTTCAACAAGTAATTACACTGCTTTTATTCTAACTTGGTATAAAATTGCCATCTATCTTGAATTCCGAGTCATGGCAATAAACTGACACTCTATTATGGTGCCAGTTATGAAGGAGTGCGCTGAAAAGGATATAGAGCCACAGTATCGCCTTTTTCTACCACTGAGCTACGTGAAATAAGCCCCCCAGAAATAGAAATTTGGGCCCAGTTAGTATCAAAATGGTATAGTTCTTTTATCTGAGCATTTGGTTGTTGGGGTATATTAATGGGAAAACCTGAAGGCCAGTATATTCATGGATTATACGGTTTTTATTCTCTGCAGTGAACGAGTCTTATAATATTCCTTTTCTTTTTTCATCTCTGATATTCTGCTGCAACTCATCTTCATTTCCTTTGCATTTTTTTTTTTCATTCGCTTAGCTGTCCACCCATACAGAGATAATCATTTTCGCCTCAGTAACTAGACATATAAGTTTAGATTTAGGTTAGGTTTATTAGGTAATTACCGATTTGTTTTAAGAAATGTATCCTTCATTTTCTTGTGTTATTTACTTATTGTTTAAAATTGTGAACACCTTAAACGAACTGTCTTCCAGGTTTACTATACAATTTTAAAGCTAATTTGACCCAAATTTTCGTCATTTTGCGGCTCATTTGACATGGTTCGACAGCAGAATAAGACAGTACTATGGCTCTATGTCCTTTGCATAGCACGTCTTTGTGACTAAGATCATAATTATTGTAGTGGTTACCTGTTGTTACAACTGGCCATTCAAGATGGAGAAAAGGCAATTGTAGGCCAGGCTAGAGTAAAAAGAGTATAGTTAATGAAATCTGATGTCCGTCCCCGGTTGGTCGTGATGAAAATTGATGCAATGGAAGTATTCACAGATTTTAATAATCAGATTAAATCTGACGACCATATGTGAACCTTCTTGACATCAAAAATTTGGATGCTTGCTTCTAGATAATTTTAAATTAAACTGTGGAGAGATTTTTTTTTTTTCAATGTCAGGGGTTAATTACTGTCTTCCGTAAATCCTTTCTGAGTTAAATAAGGTAGTTAGAAAGAGTTTCTGGTAAAGTTTGAGTCAACAAAACATCTGAAGAAGCTGTAGTGGATCGATGACACTGGAAAAACCTGATGGCAGATTAAGCCAAGCACAAAGCACGTATTCCTATGCTTATGTTGTTCTACTTACAGAAGATAATACTACAATCTTTTAAATTTAACTTTGTGTAAAATTACCATCTCTCCACACTGAATACGAACTGTAAACCACTAGAATATGACGCTAGTCATGAAGAAGTGCTATTAGGAGGACAGAATGCCGTAGCATTATCATAATCAGCCTCTGATCTTCGTGCCAAAAAAAAAAAAACATAGAAAAGGACGAAAATCTGGGCCAAGTTGAGGTGAAAGGAGTATTGGAGTTGTAGCCCCAGGTTCATCTGAAATTGAACCCAGTAAAGTACAGGCTAGATAATCCCTTCCTGTACAGTCCAACTTCTTTCAGGGATATCATGAGATCTGAGGAACGTTTGTACAATTCGGCAGTGGAAGTGTCCGGTTTTATAGGTGTGCACGTTTGGGGGAAGGGTAGCGAAAGGCAGACCGAGAAAGATCTGGGACGGGGTCATAGAGTGTGACCTCAGGGATAAGGGACTGAACAGAGAGGCTGCCAAAGATCGTGCAACGTGGATAGCCACCATTAGGCGACCAAGGTGGACGTAGGCAAGCATGTTTGAGCCTCGATAGTCGACACAAACGACGCGATCACATGAAACCATACATCTCTGGTACTTGTTACTTGATGATGCTACGAGATAAAACTATAAAAAGTGTTGAAAAATTGTTGTCTTGATAGCTGACTGCATTCTGTTACTATTAATGCATCATTCATGTTTAGCAGTATTGGTGAAAAGGATGGTCAAGAGTAGTTGTATATATTTTGAGCTGTGCGAATGATTTGAGAAATGTGATCCCGATTAACGAGACGCATTAATTATGTAGACTTAGTTTGTCCTTCCTTTCAAAATGAGAGTAGCAGACTGTTTTGCTATTATATTCCACTTCTGTTCGTCGCTTAAAATCATTTCTGTGCATGTACTTTCAATCCGCTTGCTTCGATTTTAATTATTTTTCCCTGCATCCTTTCTGTCGTGCCCTGTGCTCCTCTTAGGTTCCCAGACCAACTTTGCGGCCATTTGGGCTAACCTGGCTGGTGACTTCCCTGCAGCTGCTCTGAGCGCCCTCACCACCCTGGATCCTGTCCGCACACCCACACACCACGTCACCTGCAAACCCCTACCAGGTCAGTGTCTGTAGCTCACCCGACTCACATAGTATAATTCTCTTTTACTGTCACACAGTTTGAGTGAGGGACCCGTATTCTCGTCGACGAAGGAAGTTCCCTAACGCCTTCTCCTAAGAAACTTCTTTTGTTCATTGCACGTTACAGTTCTGCGTGCTACATAAATCATTCCAATATCGCCACATTCTGCTTGAATAATGTACAAAAGGATGTTAACCAGCCATATCCAAAAACAAATCGCTAAGGAAGAGTTGCTAGGGAGCCTCCTTAACCGACGGGAATGCAGACCCGGATAGTACTGTAGTGGTGACATCCCTTGGTGTAGCTGCAGAGTCTTAGGAGCATCTTGAACAGGTATAACAGGTATCCCTCTACTATCCCCATTTTCAATGAACCTGAAAGCTGGAGGGTAGAAGGAACTTTTGCAACAGGACACAGGTTAAACACTGAAATGATCCCATCCACGTTTTATAAGCACTGGTAAACTAAATCTGAACTGACCTTATATTAAACCCCCTGTCATTCAGAAAATACCAAAGTAACTGCTTGATTTTGGTGCCAAAGGACATAAGATTAAACTGGAAATACTAGCTATTCAACAGACACTGTTATAAATCTGACTCATTACCAAACTGTTAGTGCAGAATGTGGACAAAATATATGTGTACAGAATTAGGATCAAGTCAACAGCACAGAGCCCTCAAGTTGTGTGTGTGTGTGTGTGTGCGCCAAGCGTGCACTCCTTGGACCAATGGACGCCGTAGTATATGATATGAAGAGGAAATAAATGTGTTGTGTGTCCAATATGGTATACACTGCGCAAAAAAGTATATGTCAATCGCATACCCCAACCCACCCCTATAGACCTTTGCCTGTGTGTTTGGCCTTGTTCGACTGGTGGGTGCGCAGTGCGGGTGTGTGGGTGGTGTTCTGTGGAATGAGTGTTTGCGACGAGGTATCTGTGATGGTGTTTTTGAATATTTACATCAGTTGCAGCTCTACGCCCACCATCCACACCAATTTACTTAGTTAATTGACCTATTCAATTGGTATATGTTGTAATGTGTTGTGTGGATGGTGTGTGTGAATATGACTGTTCGTATTAGGGTGTGTGTGTGTGTGTGTGTGTGTGTGAATTTCCCGCTCGTGTTTGTATAAGTCCCACCACCTCTCCCTCAGGCCCATTCATGCCCTGTGTGGACCTGTTCGACTGGTGGACGCTGCGGTGTGGTGTGTGGGTGGTGTTCCTGCTGGCACTGCTGGGTAACGGGGCGGTGGTGGTGGTGCTCATGTTCGCCAGGGCCAAGATGGACGTGCCAAGGTTCCTCGTGGCCAACCTAGCCCTTGCTGACTTCTGCATGGGGCTTTATCTAGGTCAGTAGTGTCCAGTATCACCATTAATCATTATCATCCATTTCACATCATCGGTTTCTCACCATCGTAACCTCGCTAATTTCTTCATGGGAATATAAGTTGTTCATTATACAGCAATCATCATCATCATCATCATCATCAACTTGGCCTTCCGGTTCTTTCATATGTTATCTATGGTGATTTCGTATAGACATAATCTGCATCATCAGCACCATACCAGAGGATAATGAGGTGTAATATTCAGAATAAATTGCAGAGGAACAGGTGTTAAGGAATCACCAAAGCCACTTGTAATACGAGTCTATGAGTGGTGTTGTTGCAGGAGTGTTGGCTGTGGTGGACGCGTCTACACTTGGCGAGTTCCGCAAGTACGCTATCCCGTGGCAGACGTCGGTGGGGTGCCAGGTGGCTGGATTTCTGGGCGTGCTGAGTAGCGAGCTGTCTGTTTACACCCTCACCGTCATCACTCTAGAACGCAACTACGCCATTACTCACGCCATGCACCTCAACAAGCGCCTCTCCCTCCGCCACGCTGTCTACGTCATGATTCTTGGCTGGATCTTCGCCTCCATCTTGGCACTGTTGCCTCTCATCGGTATCTCGGATTATCGCAAGTTTGCTGTGTGTTTACCCATTGAGACTAAAGGCGCTGGTCTGGCATATGTGGTATTTTTAATGTTCGTCAATGGAGTATCGTTCTTGATACTTATGGGCTGCTACCTCAAGATTTACTGTGCAATACGAGGATCTCAAGCCTGGAACACAAATGACTCAAGAATTGCCAAAAGGATGGCACTTCTGGTTTTTACCGACTTCATTTGCTGGGCTCCTATAGCATTTTTCTCTCTCACGGCTGCCTTTGGCTTACACTTAGTATCGCTAGAGGAGGCTAAAGTGTTCACTGTGTTTATTCTTCCATTTAATTCTTGTTGTAATCCATTTTTGTATGCGCTCTTGACAAAGCAGTTTAAGAAAGACTGTGTCATGCTTTGCAAAACCATAGAAGAATCTCGGGTAACAAGAGGAATTGGTCGTTGTCGTCATTCGTCAAATTTTAGCAACCGCCAGACTCCGGCCAACACCAACAGTGCACTGGACAATTCCTGGCATAAGGAGAACCAGGGTCGTCGCTGCCACAACACTCAAGAGCCAACTAAACTCCGCCATTGCCTGCGTATATCAGCACTTAAGTATCTTTTTTGTCATAGGGATGTTGAAGAAACTAACTTTGCTGGAGAGTACACGTGCGAGCAAGGTAAACATGCAGTGAAAGATAAACGTGATACGTGTATTTCCTGCGAGACACATAGTTGTTCGTGGTCTGACACGTGGCGTAGGGGCCAGGCAGTTATGTCCTTAAGGCTGTTAGACCGCCGGCGGCATAGCTCGTGGTACCTGTCCCGTAAGCCATCACAGGACAGTAACCTTTCCTCTTCTCGCAATGACTCATCAGCCACCACTGCTTCAACATCAACCTGGCGTTTTTCAAGGTCCTCTGTGTCCTCTGATATCTCAAGCAGTGGTTCCCGAGGCCTAAACAAAGCTGATGCGGCCACGGCATTGAGGCTTGGTTCCCTGCGAGATCGTGGAGGGGAGATCCACACTCAGGCAGCAGCGAGGCAGATCACTCCCCATCACCAAGCACTGTTGGTGAGGCAGCAGCCTGGCACAGCCGCGCAACAGTCATCTCCTACAACTTCAGCAGTCAAAGTCAAACCATGCTTACAGAGGCAAGGAGCAGTAGAACGTGAGGCTTATATACCTAATAAAACCACAAGTCTCCTTGGTGATCTGCCTTGTCCTTTGCATCCACGTTCAGATAATCTGTCCTGTGTCTATGAGCAAGACAGTTATGAAGACGAAGAAACTGATGCATCAAAAGAATGTCCGAGTCCTCATTGTTCCATGACAGGCCTAACTGTAGATATTATTCCACGTCAAAGTAGTTCCACCTCATCTCACTCTATAAAAGATTATGTCAACAGTGAGCATTGGGTGGACGGAGTCAAAGGTACAAAGGCATCACCTGTGGCTGCTTGTAAATGGCCACCAGGAGCGAGGTGTGTTAGCCTCACTCTTCTTCCACAGTCCCATCTTCAAGCGAGCCCTTCACATTTCCCTTCTGAGGGCCACCTGCCCAAGTCTCCCCTCAGAACAGAACTCCTTTGCATCACCAATCTGAATATCCCAACATTTGTGGTTTCTGAATACCATGACGATTCTGAGCCTGTCTCTGGATTCTGTGATGCTGAAAGAGATAAATTTAACCACTCCAGTAAAATCAAAGTGGAGAACCCTATAAAAAGTGCTGAACCAGAAGAATACCACGAGCCTTTGCCGCTCGCCATCCCTGGATTATGTGATGCCGGAAAAGAGAAATACATCCAGTCCAGCACTTTCAAGCCTGAGGACACTGGTAAAGGTGATGAAGCAGAAGAGTGTTGCGAGTCCTCAGCACTACTAGGTGGTCGATGTGGAGGTGATGATGATGTGTTTGAGGAATGTGTAAGTGGAAGAAAACCACTGGAAACACATTTACCACTTGATGATGCTTTGTCAGAAATTCATCCCCTTATATAGTTTAAAACAAAGGATAATGAAAGCATATGACTGTAAGCCACAGTCTCTTCACACCAAAAAGGAATTTCTTATTGTTGGTTTGGAACGTTTTTTGACTCCGCAAGTGTAAGTTATCAGTTCATGTGCAGTCAAATACCAAAGTCCATTCGTCTCTCCACTCTCTTCCACATTGCTTGATTCATAGATGCCTGAAAAAGATGTATCGGACAAAGGTGCATATTACCACCCATGGATGAATGAAAATATGCATCTCAGTCTATTACGTCACCTTCAGCTGTCTATGTCTGTGAATCCAGCCATGAAACTGAGAAAGGAGAGGCGAACGGACTTGAAGACCTGGTTGTTCATTGGTCTAACATTGCTTCAAACAGTCATCTTAAACACAATCGTGTAAACCACTAGCTACAACCTGCCTCCAGCCAGAGGTATGATTAGCCCCTGCCGTGCTGTTTACCTCTCTTGGGCCATTGTTTTGTAACTTATGGAATTTGTACCTCACACGAGGCTTGCAGCGTGGCTGGTTCAGACCTTCATTGTGCCTCACATAAGGTATGCAGCATGGCAAGGGTTAAAGGTGAACAGAAACTATGGCTGTCACGTGTAAAGTCACCGCCGGTTCCGTGTTTAGGCTACAAGCAGGCTTCATGGTTCAAACAATGTAGCAGTAATGTGCTTCTTTACACTGAACTGAATGAACCTTTTCATGAGAGATGTACTACATAATCTACGTACCATAAAGAAAAATAAATGCTGAACAAGAATGAGCACTCAGAGAGAGCAACAACCTTGCCCACCAGTTGGTCTATGGGCCAAAAATTTGACTTTTTCTTGTTTCATCTTTGACCAACTGTTCTCAAAAGCAAAGGACTTTATTCTTGCCTGACCCTTCATACTTCCACCTTGTATCCAAATCAGATGAAAATTCTTGATGCTGACATTGTCCTGTAACACTAGATGCTGATCTTTCTCTGTGACCTTGACCTATGACTGATTGTTCTCAACATATAATTCCTTTACGCTTTCCTTACCCTGAATCCATCCATAAAGTTTGATGCAAATCGATCTTGTCATGTAACCTGACTGTTGACCTATTCTTCTCAAAAACAATACAGGACGAGTATCTTATTAATCATGTCTAAAGGAAATGTCAGTGTTGACCGCAAGTGAGTGCCGAAGTGCATTCTACTATGTGGCTACTGTGTAGCTATAATCTATCAACCACAGGTCAATGTCTGCAGACGCCCAGCAAATGTAGCGATGGGCTGGAAGCTGCACATTTATCAGCATCAGTAATAAATTGTCCTCTTTCATATGCGACAAGAATACACATTTATATTTTTACAGTAGTGAAGGTATGGTAGAAACTTAAAAACGCCATCAGTAGAGGAATTAATACAATCCTAAACTATGGGACCAAAGGATTTGTACTAAATTAGGTGGAACAAATTTTTGGTAATCCACTTTGGTAAATACACTTCGGGTAGGTGAACAAGGAATAAAAATGAATAAATAACATTGAGCTCTGAAGTTAGAGTGCCACATCTAGCATACTGTGAACCTATCTGTAAATGTCAGTACCCATCCAGTGACCGTTAAGTGGTTGAACAATAATTTTCAGAGACACACTTGTTGAAAAGCAAACAAATGAACTTTCAGTAATAATATGTGTAACTGATAAGGTAGAGATATTCTAGTTTACGTATTTATGAATGGTTTAATTTATTTGTTACCTGAAGGCCATCAGTATGTGACTGTTACTGTTTAATTAGTGCTGGTTACTTCGTCAAATGTGGCACAGTAACTGCCACCCAAGTATCAGTGTCAAATTAATATCGTATTTATTTAGTTCAATTGTCAACTTTCGAAACTGTATATCTAACTGTACTGTATGTAATAGATCGATTAACTAAAGAATGAGTTAAGAAAATGCTTCCTCTTATGCTTACAGTATACACCTGTTACATGTACACGATCAGGAAATTTCTGTAACCAGGTGATCAGTGGTTTATCAGTGAGCAATGTTACTGTTTTCTTAATCCAAAATGCAAACATATATACACAAAGGTTTTATTTCACGCATTGTATAAGGTTCCATCTATATTCTATATTGGTAACAGCAGCAAACATGGTCATAAATACAAGATACTGGAGTAGCCTATATTTTCAAGCGTTTCCCGCACTGTTTCAGACGTTGATGGAGGAAAACAAAAATTCTGGTCGACCATATAATTAATGAATGGAGAGTGTATTCCATATGTTATATACAAATCCGTTTCTCTGCTCTATTGATTAAAATGACAGCCACTCAAGAACTTATCAGAGAATATTTTCAAATGCTTCATCCACTGTTTCATCCAGTTTCAAATAATGTCCCATCTCCATGCTATATTGATCAAAACAGAAGGAGTACATACATAAGAAGATGCTGAGTAATATTTTTTGAAAGTTTTCCCCACTGTCTCAAAAAATCAGGACGGAAAAAGGAAGATCAGGAAGCACCACATGAATAAGACCCCACTGGATATTTTTCAAACCTTTCGTCCACTCGTTAAAAAGACAGGAACGGAGAATGTACTCTTTTAATCGTGTGTGCTGTATCATAAATGAATGGCGTGTGTATAGGGCCCTTTATTAAACGATGTATTGAAATTACTGGAGGATGTCCACATGTTTCGTCCACTTTTGTAAAATTAAATGATTGTAAAAGTTCACATTTGATCATATGTACAAAAACATTAAATGAACCATGAGTCAAGAGAATCACAGAGAAGATAGGCTACATTCTCTTCAAACTACAGTATTATCTCCATAGGTATTGTTCCGGACATTAATATCCATCCACTTCATTTTCATACAGATCGAAAGTGAACAGTAATTTCTGAATAGTACAATAGGGCCAAACAAGCTATTCCAAATATTCTTTAAACTTTTCATAAACGTTTAGCTAAAAGGTGGATAGATAATGACGTCCGCAACTGTACATGTGTTTTGTAATTCGTGTAATAGGACCGTGATTTATGTACTATTTATATGTGCACATCTCTGCTATAAAAACCATTGATTAAACCGTTCAGGACGATGACGTGTTTTGTTTTACCCTTCTACAATTAGTTTTAATATTATACCCAAAGCCACCACCCCTCATCCCGTATTGAAGGTGTGTTAATGAAGGCTATTTAAACCCCTGTATTTTGAAGGATCTATCCAGAGTTAAGTGAAACTGGTTGGAAAGAGTAGGAATAGAGTAATTTTGAAGACATGATGGCAGTGAACAGTTTAAAGTCTATGTTTATTATTATTATTATTATTATTATTATTATTATTATTATTATTTAGCGCTCTGTAGAGGCTCAAGTCCCTTCCCTGAGGCCCAGCCGTCCAATGTGCCACACAGCTTCGTATTTCACCAACTTATTTCACGTCTTATTTCAGTCTTGCTAGCTCTAAAGAAGGTTTTTATTCAAGACAGACTTTTGTAACACAAGAGGTCAGATATGAAAATTCAATACCCGTTTACCAATCAGGGAAGTCTGTCAGTTTCCTCTCTGTCCCCGAAAAGGAGGACGGTTATCTGCTGGAGAAGAGCAACTTGAGCCTGCAGTCCACCGGGTTCAAACTAAAATATGCCTGGGGCTGTAATTATAGCTCCTCGTTTTACTTTCACTTGGCCTAAAACTGCTATCTCTCAATCTTCAGTAGTAAGTTTTAACAAGAGATTAACACGAGAAACTTTCACTAGTCTCAAAGATATGCCAAGAGTAAAAAGCAGAGCCGTAGTATTGTCTTCTTCTGCCACTGAGCTGCTAAAATAAACTATATAGGGATGAAAATCTGGGTCAGACTGGGGTAAAAACAATATACCATAGGTCTCTTTCAGTCCATGAAATAGAAATGAAAGTCAGTACAGCTTCATTAAGGTACTAGTTCTGAAGGCTTGTACCAAGAAGCAAAGCAGCCATTAAAACAGTTTCACAAAAGCGTACTTACAACAATCGTGAAATCCCATACAACATTCAAAGCAGCTAATCTTCCAATATGAATGAGAAGAGCATTGCATATGGGTAATCAGTTCAAAGACTCAAATGAACTGGTTTTGGTGGTTACTGAAGAAGCACATCAGAACTAGTTGCTGGAGTCTAACAAACCCTTCGGTAAATGTATCTTGGTGTGGTGTGGTGTGGTGTGGTGTGGTGTGGTGTGGTGTGGTCTGGTGTGGTGTGAGAGGGTGATATAGTGTGGGGTGTGTGAGAAGATGGTATGGTGTGGTGTAGTGTGGTGTGAGAAGATGGTATAGTGTGGTGTGGTGTTGTGTGAGAAGATGGAATAGTGTAGTGTGGTGTGAGAAGATGGTATGGTGTGGTGTGGTGTGAGAAGATGGTATGGTGTGGTGTAGTGTGGTGTGAGAAGATGGTATGGTGTGGTGTAGTGTGGTGTGAGAAGATGGTATGGTGTAGTGTGGTGTGAGAAGATGGAATAGTGTAGTGTGGTGTGAGAGGCTGGTGTGGTGTGAGAGGCTGGTGTGGTGTGGTGTGGTGTGGTGGGAGAGGGCGGTACTGCGAGATTTGTAGTGTGGCTTCGATAGTTATCAAAGTCTATGCCAGTAAAACTCCTCGAATTGGAAAATCTTTAGTGAGAGACAGAGGAACGGGGCTACCTCAAAAGACGCTCTCACAACAAAAAAATATGACCTGTGGGGATGGAAAACAGTAAGTGGAATCGGTGGAGGAGAGTAGGCAGGATGGGCTGGACTTACGGTAGATGATGGGGTAACGAAGGACGAGTGTATGTTGTAAAGATAGATGTTATAGGCAGAACAGTGTTGGCGTGATGGTGACTTAGAAATTTTCGCCTGGAAGATGAAGAACAGTTCCAAGATAAAAGTATGTACGCGTCACTTTCATGTACCTCGTGTCACTCATAGCAGGTGGTGCCGGGGAGGGATGCCGTCTTGTGGTGGCGTATTTATACCTGGGTGGCGGGGCTGCCTGGTTATACAAACAACCCCGTTTTCTTCCCTGCCTCCCGAAATGTGGAC
>JAGKTI010015326.1:0-20636 GCA_018397915.1 Birgus latro | reverse complement strand
CCTCCTCCTCCTCCTCCTCCTCCTCCTCCTCCTCCTCAATCTGCTGGAGTTGGGTGATGAGTGGGGACATGCGACAAGGTGATGGAGACATGCCCGCCTCAGGAGACTGTGAAGACAGCCACAAGCTCATGTCTGATGGTAACTCGACTGTCAGTGTGCTTGGTTTTATCTCCAAGAATGAAGACTGGGGATGAGGTGGTGGTGGCGGTGGTGGGGAGAACCGGCTCGCACGTATAGAGGTGGCAGGCTTGAAAAACGAGTCAATCTGGGACTGACAGTAGGTGCGATGACTCTGACAGAGGATGACAGCATCTCTGATTGCCCGCAGATCCATATCCTGCTTCAGTGGCACCAACTCCCTGTTGCAGTGCGGGTGCTTGGCATATTCAAGCACCTGCTCTGTGCCGGCAGGTTATGCACCTAGATGAGGGAGTGATGTAGTGGAGGGGTGCTCATCCTTATCATTATCCTCTGTCAGCCCCACAGAGACAACAGCAGTGATCTCCATATCAGACAACGTCTGATAATCAGGATCACCACTATCGATGTCCATATCCTTGCCTGCTGTATGTAGACGAAGGTGGAAATTGTCCTCATCAAATCCCTTAAAGTCATGCGAAGCCTCGTATCCTTGAAGGAGATGAGACCAATGACTTTCGAGGGTTTTGGCGGAGACTTCCTTCAAACGTTCACCCAGTTGAATGCTGCAGACAGTGTTATGAACCCAAAGATTTTGCCATGTGTGTCGACCCCTTGCTTTGTCCAAGGGACCACCATCACCTTGTGGAGGAACCTCCGACAGTACAGTCTCTTCGTTGCCACTGTCACACCATGGTCCATTGGTTGAACAAGAGCAGTCATATTAGGTGGCAGAAACATGCATGTGGTACGACCATTATCAGCAACTAATTCCTTCTCTGACGGATGTGCAGGGGCATTGTTGAAAATCAGGAGTGCCTTGACCTGGTCGGAAGGGATACCAAGTTCCTCCGTTTGATAATGGATAATCTACTTGTCAAAGTGTCTGTGGAACCAGTCTCTAAAGATCTTAAAGGTAAACCAGGCCTTCAGAGAATGTTACCACACAACAGACTTGAGTTGGTGCATCCTGTTAGCATTGGCACAGCAGAAAACGAGAGACACACTGTTTGGACAACTTCTGACCAGGCACAGTCTTCTTCTTCTCATCTACCATGGTGTTGGTGGGCAAGGAGCAGTAGAAGAGGCTGGTTTTGTCAGCATTTACACTTAACTGAGAGCAAGGCCTTCATCCTCAGTCAGGCACTGCACTTTCTGATGAAATGGCCCTACATCCTCTGCTGTTGTGTCCAATGCCTTGCCATGTGTATTACAGCCAGTAGGTCCATGTCGAAGTTTGAACCGGAATAGCCAACCTTCAGGTGCCAAGAAATCATGCACATTTTGTAGGCATGTAAACGTCTCTGCTGCCGCCTTCAACTCGACTCCATGTACAAACACACCAGCACCCTGTTGTTGGTGGAACCAAACCAAAGTTAACTGGTTGATGGTGGCATGGCAGGGGCTGAGACATCACCTTCTTGTCACCCTTCCGAGTGGCATCATTGTAGTCATGTCCGCACTGAGTCAGCTTGGCCCTTAATTTCTTGATATCAAACAAAGTTGAAAGGACCAGATCATATTCCCGCAGAATGCATAAAGTGGTCCAGCCCACGTCAGTGTTGCTCAGTATCTCACACTTCTTCTCCAGAGTCAAAACCTTCCTCTTTCGTTTCTCGGGTGGTGGTGGGGTCATCATCACACACATGAGAATGCCGCAGAGGAAAATCAAGACCTGAAGGAGGTAGGGAATCACCACGAACACAGCACTGGAAGGTTACAACTTGGCCAAGCATGTCCACACTCGAGAGAGACAAAGGCAGGAACTGAGGTGTGGTACCACCACGTGAACACGGTGTTGCTATGTTTCTACCCACGCTTGGCTATGAGCACACTGGATCCACCGTACATCAAGCCGTCAGGGAGTGTCGGAGAAATCAGGCCAGCTAGGCGACTATGACCATTTGGTAGGGAGGTGGACGGCCACGTGTGCCTGGGAGCGTCCAAGCGATCTGGGTGGCCTGGGGACTTTGACTGTTCGGTGAGGAGGCGGACACCCATTTTTGCTCAGCTGGTGGGTTGCGGTCTGTTACCTGCACGTGGCCAGAGAGGCCAGCTGGCTGCTCAGCTGATTTGTTAAAATTTGTAGGCTGCCCAGCCAATTTTTAAAAATTTGTAGGCCACCCAACTGGTGATGTCGGAAATTTATGTTTGGATACGGACAACGAAATCCAGATACTGCCACAATAGAGCCAAGGCCTAATGTTCAGATACAGAGCATGTTCAAGATACAGTGCGTCCGGATAATCGAGTGATAACAGTACTTCCCACACTCATGTGACAAATCCCAAATGACCATTCTCCCTCTTCTTTGACAGTACTGCCACCAGCTTCAGATACCAGCACTTTCATTTTAATTGCATTTACTCGTAAGACCTTGTGCACCATACCATCTCTCCACTTCCTAAGTCTTTCCTCTGCTTCCCTTTCATTATCTGCAATCAACATCAAATCATCAGCATACATCTCCCACGGGAGTCCATTTCTGAAGTCACGTGAGAGGGCTTCAGGTACCATGATAAACAATAAGGGGCTCAAGACTGACTCCTGATGCATGCCAACATTCATGGAAAACTCATCATTCAAATCTCCATTCACCCTTACCTGGGTGCGAGCACCCATGTACACAGCCATAACCACCCGAACCAGCCACTCCTCAATCCAAAGCTTGCTCATTGCCCACTTCACCACCTCTCTAGGGACTCTATCAAAGGCCTTCTCCAGATCAACAAAAACAAAGTACAGATCCCTTTTCTTTCCTGTATATTTTTCCTGAATTTGTCTAACATTAAATCTTGCATCAGTGGTCCCTATGCCAGGCATAAACCCAGACTTCATCTCATCAGTATTCACTCTTTCTCTGATCATTATTTTCAGAACTCTCTCCATTACCTTTATTATCTGATCCAAAAGCTTTATGCCTCTTTAATTTCCTCTTTCCAGGGCATCACCCTTCCCCTTGTACACATTTACAATTCACTCTTCAGTCAATCATGTGGGTAAACACACTCCTGCATCTCCTGAGGCTTTCAACATTTTAACAGCCAACCCAGACACACCTGCTGCCCTTCCCAACTGCATCCTGCCTATTGCTGTGCTCACAGTAACAGCATCAGTCAAAGGCCAATGGCCAGTCACTGAAACTGCTGACCCCAGACCTTCCCTGTCACAGTCAAAGTCTTCATTCAACAACTGGTTATAATGCTCTCTCGAGGCATCTTAAATCCCCACTGTTCACCACTACCTTTCCTTCATCATTCTTCATGCACTGGTCACATATGATATCCCTCTTTTCCCCCTTCATCAAATTTGCCACCTTAACCCTTTAATCGCGGGGTTGTCAGAGGCGCGCCGTGCCCATACTGCGGGGAAAATCCGCGCTCCGACTGACTTTTTAAAAATACAGTATTCGCCAAAAATCAGTTATTAGCCCTAGAATATTATAATTACGTATGCATATGGCACATACCTTCATCTTTCTCCTGGAATTTTTTTTTTGCACTCGTCGACTACCGTAGGACTTGTGGAGACTTCTGAAGTTGGGTAACTAAGTCTCCACTTTACACTTCCCAACATCCCGTAATATGAATACCACTGCTTCATATTATCACTAGAAACACTATTCAATGATTTATAAGTAGTTTGGAATCCATACTAAAAAAAAAAAAACACTGTGAAAGCAATGTAAAATACGAGCGCGTGCGAGCTTCCCACTCGTGCTAATTCGCCGCTGGTATTCTGTCATTTCTTACTCATATACTGTACACACTCGCACTTTATTATTTCTAGTACTTTATTACACTTATATATATCTACAGTCCTTTACCGCTTCCCACACGATGTTTAGTAGGGGTAGAGGTCACAGGGCATTTTATAATGAGTGCAAAAGTGGCAGAAATGGAGGGGCGTGACTGCGACATCCTCACACGTTGAAAGACGAGAGTGATCTGAATGTAGTGTACGTATCTGGGTAGCCAAGAGTTGAAAATGTCAGCTGCTAATGTATATGCTAAGAAATAAGTTGTAGGAAATCTAGATAATACATAATAAATTAGGTAGTTCCAGGTGAATATAAATATCACTCAGGCTTCTCCCGTCCTTTCTTTTATACATTTATATTACGAGAATAGCTCATACGGCATATTTCACGGGGAAAAAAGCAGGGGAAATTAGCAAACGAGTGCAGGTTGGATGTTGCCAAGTGATAATTAGCCAATTCCAGGTGTATGGCACTATCAATTACCTTATTTTTTTTATATACAGTATATATATTATTTGGTATAAGAATAGGCCATAGGGCTCATTTCAATGGATGAAATCAGTGGAAAAATCCGGGGAAGATTTTCGTAGTGCAGAGCGGCTGAGCAGACGACATGAGAGGGTAATGGAGGGGAGGTAGGGAGGGGATTCTTGATTGGGGGAAAATGGCTAAATTGTCAACAATGGATGGGAGTACTGATGACATTAGCAGCTCTGACTGTTGTTGGACATTGGCAGTGCAGATAGATGATACAAGTCACCACCTGAAAGCCCGGGCGAATTCAAAACAACACAAAATCACAAAATTGACGCCCCGCGGTATGATCCATTGCACCTGAGCGTCACGGAAGTGATGCCCCGCGGTTAAGGGATTAAATATCATATTCTTCCTTTCCACATTACTTTATTTAGGTTATCAAATAAAAGTATCTGAGACTCGGACTTTGCCCTGTAAACTTCTTTTCTAGCCCAATGCTTGGCAACCAAGTATTCCTCTTTGTTACCACCTTTTTTCCATTCCTGCAAGAACCTTCTTTTTTCCATAACTTCAGCTTCTACACCCTCATCCTACCACCAAGTTACTTTATGTCTTGGGGGACCCCTTGTCCGTCCACACACTGTAAGAATAAACAAAATAAGACTCCATCACATTGCAGGGATAATGGGTAGATGACCAACATTCTCCCCATAGTGGCATTTTATTATTGAGAACCCTCAATCCGCTATTAACTGCTTCAATCCAATGAAGTATTTTTTAAATGTGGGAGCATCTCTAGAAGTGGGTCAGCCCATTTGTCTCTGATAATTTTTGGAAATGAGATCCTTCACTCTATTAAATTATAACAAGTACATGTATGGAGATCCCCAATACTCTGGTCCTGGAGCTTTCACATCTGTCTACTACTTTTGTACTTATTAATTTTATACTTACTATGTCCAGATGATTTTATTCCTTTTAAGAGAGTTTTTGAACTGGAGGGGTTAGATATAGCCCTTATTAACCTTTTCAGTGCAAGAGGTTTTCCTGAGTTGAATAAAATCACCTGGCGGTAGTAAGAATAGACTAAATTACTATGTTATTGGTGTTCAAGGGTCATGGATATGCTGAATATCCTGTTATATGTGTATTCTCAGGTTGCGGTGATGGGCCAGGAGTGTCAGGAACATCTTTGCCCAACAACATCTTTGCATGTGATATGGCATATGGTAGCATTGTAGCAGCTGCAGGATCAGAGGAGGCATCAGCATGGGCTAGGGAAGGTGGAGAAGGGAGTTCAGAAGGAGCCACGTCTTACCAGCCTTCACGCACAGAAATTGCCGTTGACTACTTTCTGAAGAAACTTGCCAACAAAGAGATCAGTCAGAGGTACTGTAATTGCTTATTTTAAATTTCAACATTTATAGGGTTAAACCACAAACCTTCTTAATGTACAATTTTTTTTTTTCTCCAGTCTTAGCATTTAGATAATTTTGATGTTATACCTTTTTTTTTTTTTTAGCCCCATTTAGTGCATGATCGTGTTACCAGTATATCTGATGTCAAAGAATTATTTAAACAGCAAAATATTATGTGAGTCTCTCTCTCCCTACCACCAGAGGTTTCCCTCAAGCTCAATAAAAATAGCTTGAATAAAAATTATTGTAATACAAAGGTCAGAGGATATTGCTTTAAACCTCTTTAGTTTGATGTATCACACACAGGCTGAATAAAACAGTTTATCATTACTGTAGCAAGGATTTAAAAAAGATTGGATTCTCATGACGAAAGAGTTAAAATCTCTGGAGCCTCAGTAATCATAGTTCAGTCTGGTTGCAGCCTTTGTGGCATTACCATTTTTGGGATCTGCATGTGAGTTTGAGAAATTGTAAATGTTGCATGTTGTAGATACAGGTAATGTAAATAGTGGTACAGTATAAAGTTTTAGTCTCCCGGACTAAGTAGACTATTTCCTGTCATTCGACCTCCAGTTTACCCTACTTATATAAAAACATAGAATCACATATTTACATCATTTATGCGATAATTCCCCACCAAGTTAATTATTTGTGAGAACTGTTGCTTTGTTGTATTAATTTATTATGTAGTTTGATATGTGCTATTCTAGACCTTAATCTATTAGGACCAAGTAACTAATATTTTGAGTAGTTTTTCCTGTGAGTGTGTTATCAAATATTTGTGAATGATGTATGACTTTTTTTTTTTTCATCTGTGTGACTATCCTGAATGCAAGTGACACATACTGTGAATGTTAAAATCTGACTTATGTGTATTTGACACAAGGGTATTTTTAGTGAAATCACTCTACATTACTAACAAATCTGCACGTCTTTTTCATTTGGTCTTTAGTTTTGATCTGTATCATATTTTTCTGGATAGTTTGGATCAATAATACAAATGGGAGGTATGGGGCTTGAAAGATGATAGTGGTAGTTTTAAGTACTTGAAAGCTGTATTGTTGTATGTACATTATAGCCAACAGGCTACAGAAGTTACCTTTTTCAGAACAGCTGCAGGCATAAGCAGGATGGATAGTGTAAGTAACAAAGTAGTATATGAGTGTTTTGAGATGGAAGAAAGGGCACTAGGAAGGAGATGTGGACTCAATGAATGGATAGATATGTTGAGGTGGTATTAACAAACGCACGAAAGTAGGTTACCAAAGAAGAAAGTTAGATTGAAAGTAATGCTGTCAGATAACAACCATATACTATATGGAATGGAAGAGGAGAGTGGAGCATTACATTGGTGAAAGAAAAGGAAGAGGAAGGTAGTGACAGTGAAAGAGTTATGCGAGGTTAAAGTAACCGAGAGGTGATTTTTTCATCACCTTCCCATTCGGGGCTTCCAAAGAAGAGCAATGCATAGATGATGGTGATGGTGAACTTCGATACTCCATGCATTGTATCACTTACCTTCGGAAATTTTGATTCAGAGTCTTGTCATTATGATGGTTTCACTTTGCTAGTAAGCATCTCTCTTACATTAGTAGACTAATAAAATGTTCACTGGGGAACTGGAGTTATAAAATTTTAGAATGCAGTAAGAATATAAGCAAGTTTTTGCAAAACAGAAGGGTGTTCTTAGAAAGCCTTGTACTTTTTTCTCTTCAGAGGTGGGTGGGGATGAAGGAACTTATTTGTGATGCATGCAGCCTTATAGCCCCTACAGTATGGGACTAGAAAGGTTGTGATTAAGATGTCAGTCTCCTTTGCCTCATGTATTGAGATCACTGAGCCTTGTGCTAGTTTTCCACCTCACCGTAAAAGTTATTAAGTAGGGTTTGGATGTGTATGTGCATATGTGCATGTCCCTGCATGTTTGCAAATGACATACCGGTGTATGATGTTTTCAGTTCTTTAGTTGCTTGAAAGTAGTAAAATAGATTGCTTCTCACTGAAGAGAGATGTCAGCATTAAATTAACTGTTATGATGATTTCTGTTTACCCTTAAATGTTTGTCCCATGAGTTTCATTAATTAAATGAAATTAAATGATACAGCTACATCTGTAGCCATTATGTAGATGTTCAGATAAATATGCCGTCTCTTTGTACCAGAATCATCATATTATTTTTTTTGTAGGATATTTACTGTGAAAACTTCCACCAGGAACCTGAATGTTGGGAAAGACTGGGACAGCAAGACTGAGAAGGATCTCCTTTGCTTCCCAAAAGTGGCCAGTGAAGTTGAGGATGGTCATTTTGAGTATGGAGACTTGCATGAAAATGGCCACCTCCTTATACCTGGACCATCAGCTGACCTGAGGCGTGATCTTCGCAGGTCTCAGTCATTGGGTGACTTGAAGAACTCTGAGGAACCTTTATGCATGATAGACTCTGATCATGTGCATCAGGACCACCCAGAAGAAAGTGCTCGCCTCCGACTCTCCCAGCCCAAGCAGGAGAGCATGGATATGGAGTCTGAGAGTGGAGATGTGGAAAATACCGACCCTGGGGCCATCTCGGATATAATTGGAGAGATGGACTCTCCTTTGATGGACATGGAGGTGCGTGGAATTTTGTGTAACTTAGATACTCCTTTAGATCAGTGTGGAGCTGGTAGTGAAGCCAGTATTGATTTAGATCCCATATTTCATCCAGAGCCATCATTTCAGCTGGTTGTGGATGAGGGAACAGATAAAGATGAGAGCAATTCTACAGAGCAGAGCAGCAGTGCCCCATCAAATGTAAAAGGTCTAAGAATTCACATTTCTCATTCATCAAAGATTGATAATCAGTGTTCAAATGAGTATGAGTCTGAGACTGGGATACCGA
Source organism: Birgus latro (assembly GCA_018397915.1). Lineage (NCBI taxonomy): Eukaryota > Metazoa > Arthropoda > Malacostraca > Decapoda > Coenobitidae > Birgus > Birgus latro. The sequence continues at coordinate 11,965 of JAGKTI010015326.1, read as the reverse complement.
ACTCACCTACGCTATATATCAGTGGTGTGTCCATTTGCCGATCCCCAGAACCTCGATCCCCAAAGGTTCAACATAGAGAGACTCGTTCACCAAGCTTAACTCTTCCCTTGTGTTGCACTCCTGAACCTAGATCTCGTATTGAAGGCAGACTAGACACGTCCCCTCTGCCGATTTATAGCCGTTCACGGTCGTCATCTTTAGTGGTGCCTAGTTCTTCAAGCCTCTCTCCAAGGGTCTCAGCACGTGCTAGTGGAACCTGCCTACATCTTTCATCCCTTTCCCTGCAGGCCACCAGAGCAACATCACCCTTTCTCTTGGGTGAGCTGAGAGTATCAAGATCAGCTTCTGAACCTGAGAAAGGGCGACTGGTGTTTCAGTTTCCCAAATCTCCAACAGATGGGGCTCTAAGTTCAGTACTTCATGTGGAAGAGTCGAATCTTAGCTCTGATGATTTTCATGAGGCACTATTTCTGGGCAAATCTCCAAAACCATCAAAAAGAAAAAAATCAAAGAAAGAGAGGAACAAAGATTCAAAAGACAGAAGTAAAGCAGAGAAAGAAAGTAAAGAGAGAAGTAATAAGGAAGGCAAAGCAAAAGAAAAAGTTAAAGAAAATGGTAAAGAGACAAAAGAAAGGAAGGATAGCAAAGAGAAACGAAAAAGTAAAGAGCCTACTGCAGTAGTATGATCTGAAGTAAGTTTGAACTTGCCTTTAATTTTTCATCGTGGCTTAGTCATTTTTACGAAGCCTTTGTGGGCAAAGACACATCATCATGCAAATGCTGAAATCACAAATGAAGTCATCATAGTGATCTCCCACAGTGCAAATTTCATGCAGGATCTCAAAGCTCTGAAGACAAAAATGATAATTTACATTGTTGGGAATGATTTAACCCTTTAGATGGACAAACCTGTAAGCTGTTATCGCAGGTTAACACGAAGCCTTCAAATATTCTCATAAGGATTGATTACTACTTCAATCATCTTGGGATTTTTTGTACACAGTTTTGTCTTTATGTGCTGTCATCATGTTTTTTATCAAGTATTTGTTTTTCCCTACCTGTGATATGTAGTCATGTTTAGGTGTTGCTTTTGATGTAATTATTTTCCTATATAATGACTCTGTCTGTGATCATATTTTCCCCCTTTTTATACAAAGTTAAGAAGTGCCACTCTAGGCCGATAGAGAGGTCTTTTAGTACGTTGACAATAGAGTTGAATGCCTTTTTGTGAGAGTTACCTAGAATGTTCTTAAAGGAGTTGTAGATAGGATTTTGTAAAAGGTTTGTAGACTTTAACATACAAAAGTGCGAGTTGTTCTGTGATCTTGTGTGACTGAAGTTTGATGAAGATAATTCAGAAGACCCCCATGCTCCTACGAGGTTGCTGTAGTTCTGTGTACCAAGTAGTCTGTAGTCTTTTTCAATTCTTAGTGCATGTTTTCAGTCACATGTATCATTCGTGTATCAGAAATTAAGTTGTTGAGAAGTTTACTCATAGTTAATTTACTCACTATACAGTACATAAAATATTTCAAGAGCATTCACTCTGTCCATCATAAAGCCTGTTGGCCAAACATTTCAGTGGAGTAGTTATGTTACTTTGAATATCATGGCTTCACAAAAGCTCACCTTATAGTTAACAGGACATTAGATATCAAAATGTGGTACATGTCACTCATAAGAACCATTGATCAGTAGTGATGAAAAATAACTACCAGTATCATGGCAAAGCTTATAATGTTTGTGTGATGTGTATTGGAATTAAAATTCTCATGTACTAGCATTGTGTCACTCATTTAGAAACCATAAGGGCTTACAACTAATGACATATTCTTAGGTTAATTTGAAATACTGAAGAAACTGACCATTGACTTTGTGAATATCATGAAAGCTTTAAATAGCTACAAAGGAGTGCATTGTGCTCTCAAGCTGATTACACTACTTAATATACCATTATGTTACTTGTAACATGTGGTGTGCCTGGCCATATCACTGAGTTCTTACACTTGTACCTTGCAAATCACCACCAGAAAAACAAGTGACATAATCCATTTTAGGGACATGATGAAAAATTGGTCTGTTTTTGATTTTGTGGTGGTGATCTGGAAATGTATATTTATAAGTGGACAGTAATTCGAAAGCTGACGATTGTCATTAGTGAAAATGTGCTTGTTTTTCTCATATGTATAGATTTTATCATATACCCTTGGATTATACCAAGGTGCAGGGAAACACAGCTGAGTCACATCACTTTGATTGTTAACTCATATAATTTCATGTCTCTTGTTCATGCACATGCAGTTTCTCGTTCATGAAGTCTCATCGTATAATATCATCCTTTTTTTTACCATGAACAGCAGGGAGTGCATTAAGATGTGTATTCCAGTGAATCTTACAGTGCATGTAGTGTTTAGATCTGAACAGCTGTGTTCTCAAAACTGATTATGTGAAGGTGAAAGCAAGCCCTCAGAATTTGAATGCCCATTCAGAAAACTTCTGAGGATAAGGAATAGCGAACTTGTATTCCATCTTTACAGTATTCAGTCAGCATGGAGGCAGAGAGGCCAGATTATAATTTTTTCTCATGTTCCATTAGTGTTGTCAGACTTTGGGGCTTAACCATGCCTTTGCCTTCTTTGTTTTAAGAATATGACTGTTGGACTGCAAGTGAAACCACCATTAAATAAATATTCAGTAGTACTTAAGTGGCAGCTATTCTGTGTCATGGTGAGAAATAGACATGGAATGTATTGAGCATAAGTGCGTTTAAGCATGTGTGTGGAATGTATCGAACATACTGTATGTGTATTTGTGCATGTGTGTGTGTGTGCACATGCATGTATGTGCACATGCATGTGTGCATGTGTATATGTGTGTTTGTGTGTGTGTGTACTTGGCTGTGCAAACTCATTGATGTAAACACTTGCTAATAAAGCCAAATATCACTGGTTCCACATGTTTTGTGTTGGTATTTTGGGACAGTTCTATATTTCAACTGTCAGTCTAGTGTTGTATGAGAGCCTTATCCCAAGATTTCACACAGGACATCAGAGGATTTGTAAATAACACCAATTTCATAGTTATTGGTGCAGTTTATGTTCCGTGGTTTCTGTTGATAGAGAGTACACACGCAAGTGCAGCTTATGTAAGTATTGGGTGAGGATGTGTTGGGCATGTGTGTATATAGGCAGTGAATGTGGCTAGCAGTATTGAGTGTTTTTATACTCTCAATGGTAGTCAGTGAATCCGGGTTTGCTTATTAACTCTCAGTAAGTCCACTATATTTTGATCTTTTTTTTTTTTTTTTTTTTTTTTTTTAGAATGATTTCAGCTTGACAGTGAAGTATAGTGTGTGAGGTAGAGTATTTAGAAATGATTTGTGATAAATTTGTTAAATATTGCTATTTGTTGGAAACTGTTGAAATAGGGTAGGCTGGAAGAACTGGACCAAATTAATTTTTGGGTGTATGTTCTCAGAATTAGTTTTTCGTAATGTAAATATTTTCCAGTACATCAGCAGTTGCAGTGTTCCAATTGCTGACTCATTATTTTAAAATAAGTTTCCCAAACTACGGTACTTGATATATGTTAAGTGAGTGCAGCACTGTACTTGTGTATTGTATATTTGAGAGTGGGCACAGATACTTGTGTAGGTTTTGGGTAGAGGTGTGAATCCTCTATAGGTAGTGGATGTTGATATATCTGTTGATCATTTGTGGACATAGTGGGCACATTTATATATTTTTGTGATGGCAGTGGGTGCAAATGTAAGTATTCCAATGTAAATGTAGGAAATGGGTGCTGTTGTGTGAGTTCAACATGTATCTAGGCACGTAGTGGAAAATTTGTTTACTATCCCTATGATTTTCCATTGCAGTACAGTTGTTAGTTTTCTTTTCCAGAATTGTATCCTAGAGAGTAATGTAACTTCTGAAACATTTCTGTTTTGGTATTGACCAGCTCTTCTCATACCATTTTATTGCTTTGAAATACTATGAAATACAGTTCACTACCACAAGGGTTTTCTGTGAAGTTGGATTAGACTGTATACAGCAGCTTTTAGACTGTATACAGCAGCTTTTATCTATGAAGTGATAATGTATCATTCACAGAATATATTTGAATATCACTGTCTTGAGAGATGCGTCTTCAGTTTAGTGCACAATGCTTATTTCCTGTAAAGTTTGATAATGCATAGAATGTATTTTCTCCTTCATTACCTCAGGAAAAGTAGGAAGTATTGAACATTTGCCATTATACTGTAGTGTGAATGCTGACCTGATACAAGTGCGTTATAATCTGGAGGGAAGGCTTAATGATTGCTCCATGTATCATATGCAGCTACAGCTATGTAGACCTTAGTTATAGATGTGCTGTCACTGTAGCACCTTGCAGCCAGTACAAGGTTACCAAAGGATCTGATAAATGGCTTGTAGTCTGTTCATGTACCAAAAAGGCCCTGATATTATTATGTTATTGCCATATTTGGGAAGAGTAAATACATTGTCTGTTTAACAAATTTAGCATGAGCTTTTTAACCCTGATGTAATGTTTTGTACAGTACAGAGAACATTTCCATGATCATGTTCCATTAGTTACTGACATACAGTGTTAGTAAGTTAACAAGTCTACCCTAATTTTTTTAGTGCAGTGCAATGCAGGTGCAAGAAATGATTATTTTAAGGTACCCATTACTGTATTTTGTTTGCAGATTCACCTCATGCACTGTAACAATATAAGAGAAAAGGTGAAGGATCACTAGCTAGCTCTGATTGTTAGGTATTGGGTGTGTCAGTCAGTTGTTTGTACTGATTGGGACCTGCCTTTATTGTACTGTGCTCTTAAGTTTGTTCTCCGAGAGCAGTGATACCGATTGCTCCTGGCTCAGGAGTTGTTGAATACAGTACTTGGTTCTGGATATGTTGAATACCAGTAAGTACATAATGCAGCAGAGGTGAAAACTGTCTGGGTTTAGTGTTGATGACTGTTTCTTAGCATGTAAATGAAGGATCACTAGCTAGCTCTAATTGTTAGGTATTGGGTGTGTCAGTCAGTTGTTTGTACTGATTGGGACCTGCCTTTATTGTATTGTGCTCTTAAGTTTATTCTCCGAGAGCAGTGATACCGATTGCTCCTGGCTCAGGAGTTGTTGAATACAGTACTTGGTTCTGGATATGTTGAATATCAGTAAGTACATAATGCAGCAGAGGTGAAAACTGTCTGGGTTTAGTGTTGATGACTGTTTCTTAGCATGTAAAAGCAGTTATGAGGATAATGGTTGATGCCTGAAGTGTGAGACAGCTGTTGTTAACTTAAGTCTCCCATGTTAGGAAAGCAGTTTGACACACACACACACACACACGGAGCAGCAGCCACAGCGAGAAGACGTGTCTCAAACCGCCTCTCAACAAACCCTAAGTAGTTTTCAGGAATTGTCCTGTCTCCAGTCTTGTTAATAATTTTAAGTATTGCAAGTTATTATAGTCAACCAAAAATGTAAAGAACTATTGTCATTAAGTATACATGAATGTTTTTATAGGAATTTTGGGAACAGCTGTTCAGTTTAGTACTGCAACCGACCTTAAACATGGCCGACAATGTAAACACTGGGGAACCGGAATTCCCAGGATTTGACAGTGAAACAAATGTAATGGATCTGGTTAAAACATTGATTATGAGAGTTAGTGGTTTAGAAAAGAAAGTGGAAGATCTGGTATCAAGAAACATGCCTGAAAAACCGAAAATACTATACAGAGTTTGATACAGGCCAATGAGACAGCGAACCAGGAGATAGAGAATTTGAAACGAGAAAATATTGAATTACGGAGAAAACTAGAAGAGAGCAGTAACAAAACACAGAAGGTAAGTAGTGTGTTAGAAGAGCAAAAGGCAAAGTGGGCACATGTGGAAGAAGAACAGAAAGAAGTGGTCAGTTTAAGGGAAATTATTCAGGAAGAAAGGGAAATGAACAAGAAAAAAATGGAAGAAAATGTAGTGAAAATATTGAAGAAAAAAGAGAAAATAGTGAGAGAAACAGTAGAATGGAACAGATGTGTGATAATATTTGGAAACAGGGAGGAAGAAGAAAAAGTTAGGTCTGTGAGACTCGAGAGAGACTCAAATTGGGTGAGGAAAATATTCGGCAAGATTGATCCCGAAGGAAACAAGTGGGAAAAAGAAATTGAGGAAGTAAGGAGGATAGGGCCATATAAGAAAGGGGAAGCAAGACCAATGAGAGTTAAGATGTCTTCAGAAAGTGTTGTAAATGACATACTTAAGGTGACCTGGAAACTTAGTAAAGAGGCAGGAATGGAAAATATTATAGTAAGAAAAGACTTGAATGAAGAAGAAAGAGAAGTTTTAAAATCTTTGAAGGACCAAGTAAAGGAAAAAAATGACAGGAGGACAGAGGAAGAACGTAAAACTTTTTTTTGGAGAGTGATGGATATGAAAGCAAGGAAGTGGTATGTGAAGAACTAGACGTGAAGGAAACAAAGGGGATGGATATGAATATGAAAAAGAGAAGAACGAGTAAAGATAACAACAGTGCAGCAAATCTGAGCATCATGTACAGTAACGTAGATGGATTAATATCTAAGAAAGGAGAAATTGGAGACTACTTAAATGAAAATAAACCGGAAATGGTTTGCCTAGTAGAGACTAAATTGCCCCGAGATGTCGATATAAAATTATTTGGCTGGAATAATTATAAGATTTGGAGGAAGGACAGAGAAGGCAAATTTGGGGGAGGAATAGTGATATTAACTCATAATGACCTAAGAGTAAAGAATATAGAAATTGAAAATACTAAGGCTGAACTTTTAGGAGTTGTAATGGAGGACAGTTATGGAGAAAAAAATGGATATAATAGTTTTTTATATGCCCCCCAAAACTAGGGCATGGACAAAGGAAGATTACGAACAGTTAATAAGTGAATCCATTATTAGGCTAAAAATATTAATTGAACGAAGAAATAGAATAATATTAATGGGAGATTTTAACTGTAATGAAGTTGATTGGGAAAGTATGGATGCTGGGAACAATGAAGAATCATGGGGAAATAAATTAATGGAATTGATGATAGAAAACATGTTAACCCAGTTGATCAAAGAAAACACAAGAATTAGGGGTGTTATGAACCATCCAGGCTTGACTTACTATTCACAAAGGACCCAAATGATGTGAGAATCATAATCTACCATTGCCCCTTTGGTAAAAGTGATCATCTGGTAATTGAGATGGACGTGATAGGAGTGAGGGAAGGAGAAAGAGATGAAAAACACAGAGAAAATAGATACAGTTATGGGAAGGCAGACTTTGCTTCCCTGAGGAACTTTTTCCAAAATGTAGAATGGAGTAAAATGAATATGATCACAAATGTTGATGAGAAATATGAGTTTTTGATAGAAGTATATTAAACAGGAGTTGCTAAGTATGTCCCAAAATTTTCTGCAGCTATGGAAAGGAAGAAAGAATGGTTTAACAACAGATGTAGGATGGCACAAGAGGCAAGAAAAAAAAGCATGGAATAAAGTGAGAAGAAGGTATAGTGAAAGGGCTTGGGAGGAGTACAAGCAGGTTAGAAATGAATATGTAAGGGTATGGAGAGAAGAGGAAAGGAAATACGAAAAAGATATTGTATCTAACTGTAAAAAAGAGCCGAAACTATTTTATAGGTTTGTAAATGGCAAAATGAAAGTTAAGGACAGTATAATACGACTGAGGGATGGAGATGAAACATACGAAAGAGAGGAAGACTTGTGTGAAATAATGAACAACAAGCTGCAGTCAGTTTATGTATTGGAAGACGATTTTAGGGAGCCTGAAATGGAACTCAGGCTGACGGGAATGGCAGAAATTACAGTTGACATGAATGAGGTGTTACAACTGATGAAGGATTAGGATGTGAGAGAAGCAATGGGACCAGACGGTGTGGCTGGATGGATCCTGAAGGAATGTGCCGACCAGTTAGTGTGGCCAGTTTATGTCATTATCAAAACCTCGCTTGAAAATGGACAGTTACCTAAAGATTGGAAAAGAGCAAGTATTGTGCCAATCTTTAAGGGAGGAGATAGGGAGGATCCACTTAATTATAAACCTGTGTCACTTACTAGTATTGTTTGTAAAATCTGTGAGAAAGTTATTAGAAAAAAATGGATAAAGTATTTAGAAGAAAATGAAGTGATAACACCAAGACAGTTTGGTTTTAGGGAAGGAAGATCATGTATTACTAACCTACTAAGTTTCTACAGTAGGGTAACAGATGTCATACAGGAGAGAGAGAGGGATGGGCGGACTGTGTCTATCTGGATCTTAAGAAAGCATTTGACAGGGTACCCTATAAGAACCTATTGTGGAAGTTGAGGACATTTGGAGGGGTGCATGGGAAACTATTAAAGTGGATGGGAGATTATTTGATAGGAAGGCAGATGAGAACAGTAATAAGAGACAAGGTTTCACAATGGAGAAATGTGACTAGTGGAGTACCCCAGGGCTCTGTCCTTGCCCCAGTAATGTTTCTGATATATGTAAATGATTTGCCAGAGGGTTTGAATAGTTACATGAGTATGTTTGCAGATGATGCTAAAATTATGAAACATATTAAATGTATTGATAGTTTTAAAGAACTGGAAGAGGACTTGGAGCCAGACTTGGAAAATGGACTTTAATGCCAAGAAGTGTCATGTATTAGAAATGGGTATAAGTGAAAGAAGACCACACTGGACATATAAAATGGGCAATGAGATGATTAGTAAAAGAAAGGATGAGAAAGACTTGGGAGTGATTATTCGGGATGACTACTCACCAGAAAAGCATATAAACAAAATTATTGGGGGAACTTATGGATTACTGGCCAACATGAGAGTGGCTTTTAATTATATGGATGAGGAAATGTTGAGGGAGTTGATAGTGACCATGATAAGACCAAGACTAGAGTATGCGGCGGTGGTATGGTCACCTCATTTGAAGAAGCATATTGATAAACTAGAAAGGGTTCAACGGATGGCGACGAAGATGATACCGTGTTTAAGGGAACTCACCTACGAGGAGAGATTGGAAAAACTGAAGTTACCAACATTGCGCGAGAGAAGGGAAAGAGGTGACTTGATCACGATATTTAGAAATGTAAGAGAATTGGAAAGGGTGGATAGAGAGGATCTTTTTGTGTTGGATGATGGAAGAACAAGAGGTCATGGCTTCAAGTTGAGGAAAAGTAGATGTCTTAATGATCTCAAAAGGTTCAGTTTCCCGAACAGAAGCATAAGTATTTGGAATGACTTAGACGAAGAGGTGGTGCAGGCGAAAAACATTCATGTATTTAAAACTAGATTAGATGAATGTAGATATGGAGACGGGACAACACGAGCTTAGCTCAATTCCTGTATACTACAAATAGGTAAATACACACACACGCAGTGGTAGCGTTCTCGCTTGCCATCAGGTAGACGGGAGTTCGCGCCTCGCTCAGGTTGCGAAAAGTTTCACTGACGAAGTGGGTGGTTACTGTCCCCCTTGAGCAAGGGGATGGGTGTGTGCGTGTGTGAAGGTCACAGCCTTGCCCATAGATCGGACTATATGAGCTCTCAGCTCCCTTCCGGGAGGGTAAAAGCTGAAGATCACTACCATCAAGTGATCCGGACCACCCCAGTGACTTACACACACACACACACACACACACACACACACACACACACATTGTGAGTATTGGGACTCAGGAGGTGGTGAAGATTCGTGGGGCACTACATTGTTAAACATTGTAATGATGTAATGATGCAGTGCGTCAAAGAAGAGACACGATTCCGAGGTGATGACACACAAGCAAGATTAGATTTACTGCTAACCAAAGAACCTGATGTAATTGAATCCTTTAAATATCTGTATCCTATAGGGGAAAGTGATCACGTGGTCATTGAGTTCCAGATGATAAGAGGGAATGTGGTGCCAAGAGACGAGCTTTATGGGCAGGGAAGATACAACTTTGGGAAAGCAAACTTTACAGAACTGAGAAAATTTTTTGAAAATGCAGATTGGAGAAAATTCAGAGAAACAAGAGAGATTCAGAGGAAGTGGGATATCTTTCTAGACCTCTATATTTCAGGAGTGGAAAAATATGTTCCAAGAGTAAGTGGGAAAGAAAGCAGGAAAAAGGAGTGGTTTAATAGAAGGTCATAAGAGGCGACTAAAAGGGTTGGTGGTGGGTTAGTGCCCCACCCCGTAAAAACAACTAACTAAAAATACGAACAGGAAGCCTCGGACCAGGACTAACCAAAAGTTGACGATAAAGGAACAGACAAAGGACGAGGTAAAGATTGCGACCTGGAATGTAAGGGGTATGAATGATGAGGTAAAAGAGAGAGAGATTGTACAGGTGCTTGAGAGTGCGAAAGTGGATATATGTGGAATAACTGAAACTAAATGGGGAGGTGAGAGTGTGAGAGAATAGAAATATGGATAGGGTATATGCGCGGGAGTAGGTGAGAATGAGAGGGCAAAAGAGGGAGTGTGTATTGTTGTGAGCAACAGGTGGAAGGAGAATGTTAGAGAGTATGGATCAGTTGGGTCAAGGATTGTGTGGGTAAAAGTGAAAGTTGGACTACAAATGTGGGCAATTGTGTGCGTGTATGCGGCAACACAAGATCGTGTAAGTAGAGTGAGAAAAGAGTTTTGGACAAATGTGGAAGCCTGCTTGGAAAAGTTTGAAAGGAATGAGAGAGTGTTTTTGATTGGAGATATGAATGGAAAAGTAGGGAATGAGAAGGCGGATGGAGTGGTTGGTGAGTGGGGTGTGCCTGAAGAGATGGATGAGAATGGCAGTGCTTTAGTGGACATTTGTGCTGGGAGGGGGTTGGTGGTAGTTAATACCCTCTTCAGGCACAAAATGATCCATAGGTATACATGGCGAGTGGTGAGAAGAGAGGACGGGGGAATGAATGAACGGAAGGCAATGATTGACTGTGTGTGTGGATGAAAGGATGAGAAGATGTATAATGGATTTCAACAGTATATAGAGGTTGGGGGAGTGGACCTTCTGACCACCACTTGGTGGTGGCCAGAAGCAGAATCCAAACAAGATGGAGGAAGAGAAGAAGGGAAGGACAGGAGGAAGTATTTGTTACAAGGAGGGTAGAAAAGTTACAAGAGGATGGAATAAAGGCTGAATATAAAAGGGAAGTTGAGGAGCGACTGGGTAAATACAGATTGCAGCAGATGGGGGGCATGGAGGGTGTGTGCAAGTTATTCACAGAAGAAATCTGTGCAGCATGTGAGGTGGTGTGTGAGGTGAAGAGAAGACGAAAGGGGGTTCAGGGAACAGCATGGTGAACTGAAGAGGTGAGAGAGGCTGTGGCACAAAAGAAGAAAGCATATAATGAATGGATGAGGAACAGGGGTGACGAAGAAGGTGAGAGACGGACGAGAGAGTTATATGTAGTGACGAGGAGAGAGGTGAAAAGATTAGTAAGAGAGAGTAAGAAGAGAGTGGATGAGGAATTTGGAAGGAATTTGAGTGCAAAGTGGAGGGAATGTAAGAAAATGTTCTGGAAGGAGGTAAAGAGAGCTAGACAGGGTGCCAACGAAGTCAGTGGGGGTGTGAAAGATAAAAATGGTTGATTACTAGTGGAGAAGGGAGAAGAAGTAAACAGATGGAGAGAACACTTTAATGAACTGTTGAACATAGAGAATGAAAGTAATGCAAGTATAAGTGGCTGGGGAATGGCAGGGAGAAGGAGAGTTGTGAGAAGAGAGGAAGAAATCACCAGGATGGAAGTGGTGGAAGCAATGAAGAAAGTTAAAATGGGTAAAGCCCCAGGAATTGATGGAGCGTGTGGTGAAATGCTGAAGCACGGGGGAGAGATAGTAATAGAATGGATGTGGAAGGTGTGCAGATTGGCTTGGGAGGAGGGTAGAGTCCCGGAGGATTGGAAGTCAGGTATAATTATTCCTCTGTACAAAGGAAAAGGGGAAA
>JAGKTI010015325.1:0-20636 GCA_018397915.1 Birgus latro | reverse complement strand
GTGATAGCCAGCACCCTCTTCAGACAGAAAACGATCCATAGGTATACGTGGCGAGTGATGAGAAAGGTGGGTGGTGAACTGAATGAAAGGAAGGCAATGATTGATTATATGTGCGTGGATGGTAGAATGAGAAGGTGTGTAATGGATGCAAGAGCATATAGAGGTTGGGGGAGTAGATTTTCTGACCACCACTTGGTGGTGGTGAGAGTCAAGGTTCAAAAATGAAATGGAAGAATAGAAGAAGGGATGGACAGGAGGAAGTAGTTCATACAAGGAGGGTGGAAAGGTTACAAGAGGATGGAAAAAAGGCAGAATATAAGAGAGAATTGGAGGAGTGATTGGGTAAATATGATTTGGAGCAGATGGGGGATGTGGAAGGTGTGCAAGATATTCACAGAAGAAATCTGTGCAGCATGTGAGGTGGTGGTGTGTGGGGTGAAGAGAAGACAAAAGGGGATGCAAAGAACAGCAAGGTGGAATGAAGAGGTGAGAGAAGCTGTGGTACAAAAGAAGAAAGCATGTAGTGAGTGGATGAGAAACGGGCAGGGAGGAAGTTGAAAGACAGAAGAGTGAGTTATATGTAAAGAGGAAGAGAGGTGAAAAGATTAGTAAGAGAGAGTAAGAAGAGAGTGGATGAGGAATTTGGAAGGAATATGATTGTAAAATGGAGGGAATGCAAGAAAATGTTCTGGAAAGAGGTGGAGTTAGACAGGGTGTTAAGAAGTTAATCGGGGAGTGAAAGATAAAAATGGTACATTACTAATGGAGAAGGGTGAAAAAGTTGGCAGATGGGGAGAACACTTTAATGAATTGTTGAGCATAGAGAATGAAAGTAATGTGGCTGAGGAATGGCTGGGAGAAGGAGAGATGTGAGAAGAGAGGAAGAAATCAGTAGGATGGAAGTTATGGAAGCAATGAAGAATGTCAAAATGGGGAAAGCTCCAGGAATTGATTGAGTGTGTGGTGAAATGCTGAAGCATGGGGGAGAGATTGTAGTAGAATGGATATGGAAGACATGCAGATTGGCCTGAGAGGAAGGTAAAGTCCTGGTGGATTGGAAGCCATGTATAGTTATTTCCCTGTACAAAGGAAAAGGGGAAAAAGAAGTGTGTGTGGCAATCTTAGTGTAATAGGAAATGTATATGGTAGGATACTTATTGACAGAGTTAGGGAAATAACAGAATTAGCTGAGAGGAACAGTGAGGTTTTAGGAAGGGAAGAGGTTGTGTAGATCAGATATTCATTCTTTGGGCTTTAGTGGAGAAGTTTCTAGAGAAGGGAAAAAAGTTGTATGTGGCCTTCATGGATTTGGAGAAATCATATTACAGGGTGGATAGGCAAGGGTTGTGGAAAGTATTAAGAATATATGAAGTAAATGGGAAGTTGTTGAATGCTGGGAAGAGTATGTATGGGGGAGCTAAGGCTGCTGTGCATGTGGATAGTGAAATGGTTGTTCAGTCTGTATATGGATGGGGTTATATAAGAGATACAAGGTAGGGCAGCGGATGTTGGAGCAGCCCTTATGAGAGAGGGCAGTGTGTGGAAACTCCTTGCACTGATGTTTGCAGATGATACTTTGTTGTTAGGTGAAGACAAAGAGGAGCTGCAAGGCTTGGTGAATGAGTTTGGGAGAGTGTGTAAGAAACTGAATCTAAAGGTGAATGTAGGGAAGATTAAAGTTAAGGTCTTTGAGAGAAATGAAAGCACTGAATGTACGGTGAGGTTGGATGAGGAGGATATGGAAAATGTAAGTGCATTTAAGTACTTGGGTAGTGTGATAAGTAAGGATGGAAGTTTAGAGGGTGAAGTGCTTGAAAGGGTACAAGAAGGAAGAAAGGTTGCTGGTTCTTTGAAAGCATTGATAAGAAACAGGGAAGTGAGCATGGAAGTGAAAAAGTTACTGCTTGACAGTACAGTATTGTGATAACAACTCTAACGTATGGAAGTGAAGCTTGGACCTTGTTGGAGGGACACAGGTCAAGAGTGAGAGCAGTGAAAATGAGTTATTTGAGAGGAGTGTGTGGAGTCATATGGAGAGACAGACTGACAAATGAGGAAGTGAAGGAGCATTGTGGTGTGGATGTGGATGTGATAGGAAGTGTTAAGAGAAACACATTGAGGTGGTTTGGCCATGTGGAGAGGATGGAGAGCGAGAGACTGACGAGGAAAGTGTATGTGAGTGAGGTGGATGGGGGGCGAGGGAAGGGGAGGCCAAGGATGAGATGGAGGGTTTGAGTGGAGAGGTATATGAGAGAGAGGGGTGTGAGCCGGTAGCAGGGCAGTGAAATGGCGGGGAACAGGGCAACATGGAGGCAATTTGTTTGTGGCCACCCCTCACAGGATTAGGGCACCTGGCAATAGATAGATAGGCAACTTTTAGTTACCACCACGACTGATGTGGAAAGATAGTCCGATTTGATGTGGATTTGGTGGATGCACGTAGAACTTGTAGTATGAAGACGCAACCTGGTTTATGTAATACGGCCATATTCAATACTATGATGATGGAAAGTTGGGGTTCCGTGCTAAGTTTATGTATTTTCGCATTCAATTGTTTATATATTATACAGTCTGTCCTCATCTAACATGGTTTTTGCTGACACAAAAAGGGTTGAAGATGGTATGACTTTCCAAAAGCACTATCGCTTCTAACAGGGCCAGTGATGAAGCTTACACAGTTATTTGAACCAGGCAGACGGTGATGAGATGAATCATAGGAGCATTGCCTTGTCAACAGCAACGTGTAGCTCCATGGTTGTGCGCAGTGGAAGCCAAAGGCGGGATTGTCCATAAAGCTGCTGAGTCCGTTTCTGTTGCTGTGTCTGCTGTGCAGGCTGTGCCAGGTTGTGATAAGGTTATCACTTCTAACATGGCCAGTGATGAAGCTAACACAGTTATTTGAACCGGGCGGACGGTGATGAGATTAATCATAGGAGCATTGCCTTGTCAACAGCAACGTGTAGCTCCACGGTTGTGCGCAGTGGAAGCCAAAGGCGGGAGTGTCCATAAAGCTGCTGAGTCTGTCTCTGTTGCTGTGTCTGCTGCGCAGGCTGTGCCAGGTTGTGATAAGGTGACTCTTGAGGTGGTGATGGAGGTTGCCAGGGACATCAGTGACACTTCATTGGACAGACTATTGGAGGAAGTTGAACAGCAAGTCAGGGATGAGCAGGATAGGGAAGAGCAAGAGGAAAGAAGGGAAGAAAGAGCACCAGGTGAACCCAGCAGTGAGACGTTAAGTCAGATCCTGAGCTGAGTTGATTATCTCAGGGAGATCATCTTGGATACGGACCCTTTGCTTGCCAGTGGAAATGAAGTGATGAGGCAGATGTTAGATGTTTTCAACATCTACGGTCGTATGCACACCGAAAGAGTGAGTCAGTGTAAAGTCACTCATCACTCACTACTTTGCAGACAAGCTGCTGCTGAACTCCAGGAAGAGGATATCCAAAGCCAGCAGGAAGAACCCATGGATAATATAGATGATAATGTGAGATGTGTTGTAAGTGCTACTTTGAAGGATTTTAACCAGTGCTCTCTCCTCTTCCTCCTCTCTGGCATAGTGTGTCTCCTCTTATCCTCCCATAATGTAAATAAAATGTGGCATTTAACTGTAATAATACCCCTTTATACTTTTTTGAACCACAAAAATTGGGGGGTATAAAAAAATTTTGCACCACAAGGGGAGAGAAAGTGGATTTTGGGCAGGGTTGCAGAAGGAAATAGGGGGGTTTCAGCAGTCCCTGTAACACGAAATTTCTCTAACATGTTAGGGGTGTGGAAGCAATTAACCGTGGTAGACGAGGACAGACTGTATTGATGTAATGCACTACAAACACTCACATAAGGCACTCTAAACTTTCATGTTGCTCACAGTTACATTTGTCATGGTAAAACACGCATTTGTAATGTTATTTTCCATACATTACTTGATTTCGTGATTTGCCTCTATTTTCATACATTTACTTATATTACAGTACTTTCTTTTTACAATATTTACGCATCACTATCCATTAGTTCATCACTTGGAAGTTCTCCAGCTTCGATTAGAAGTTGGAAATAAGCACAGTATCTTTGGCAGCATGACATGACCAAGAGTTGCATCAGATGGCTACTTTCAGGTACCAGTACTGTAGCGTCAGCAGCTGATGTGGAAGCTACTGTGGATAGATAGTCCATTTTGGTGTAGAGTAGATGGATGCATGGAGTATTTGTAGTAAGGAAATGCAACCTGATGTATGTAATACGGCCATAGTCAAAACTATGATGATGGGAAGTACAGTACCTTTTTTTTTTTTTTTTTTATGCAAGGAAGAAGGAACCAAAGGCCACGGGCCTGCATACTGTTCCTTCCAAGAAAAAGCAAAAACAGTACAAAAGAGAGCCAAATTCAAGATCCGTTCAATTCGAGATGCCTGGACACACTGCGTTTGAAAGACTGGAGATCATAGGAAGTAGGAAATACAGACAGAGGAAGACAGTTCCAGAGTTGACCAGTTGCATAAATGAAAGACTGGGAGTGACGGTTAACTCTTGCATTAGAGAGTTGGACAGAAAAGGGATGAGAGTTTGTTGCTAGACGGGTACTACGTGCCAGTCGTAGAGGTGGGGGGATGCAAGCAGACAGTTCAGAGGAACAGTGACCATTGAAGTAGCGATAAAAGAGAGATAAAGATGCAACAGTGCGGCGAAGAGACAATGGTTGAAGGGAATCAGTAAGAGAAGGAGAGTTAATGAAACGAAAAGCCTTTGACTCCACCCTATTGAGAAGAGCTGCATGTGGGGAGCCTCCCCACACATGAGAGTTGTACTCCATACACGGGCGAATAAAACCCGTGTACAAGGTCAACAACTGTGCAGGGGTAAAGAAAGTACGGAATCGGCTTAGCACACCTAATCTCTTGGAAGCAGATTTCACAAGAGATGTAATATGTTCTTTCCAAGACAGATCCTGAGAGAATGAAACCCCAAGCATGTTCAAGGATGATGCAGGACATAACTGTTCATTATTAAACACTAGTGGGTAAACCTGAGGAAGATTTTGTCGGGTCGATATGTGTAAGAACTGAGTTTTTGATGCATTGAAAATAACAAGATTATTTTTACCCCAATCAGAGATACGAGCCAAATCAGACATTAGGTGTGCCATAGCCTCATCCCTTTTTTGTTGAAGTAACTGCTGAGATGGACGTTGCGGGAACCGAATGGAAAGGTGAAGGGTGGAATCATCAGCATATGAGTGGATAGGGTTAGATGTACAGCTTAGAAGGTCATTGATGAATAAAAGGAAGAGAGTAGGTGATAGGACAGAACCCTGAGGAACACCACTGTTGATAGGCCTAGGAGAGGAACGATGGCCGTCTACAACAGCGGCTATAGAACGACCAGAAAGGAAGCTAGAGATGAAGGCACAGATAGAAGGATAGAAACCGTAGGAGGGCAGTTTGGAAATTAAAGATTTATGCCAGACTTGATCGAAAGCCTTCGAGATGTCAAGTGCAATGGCAAAGCTTTCGCCATAGTTCCGAAAGGAGGATGACCAAGAGTCAGAAAGGTAGGTGAGAAGATCGCCAGTGGAGCGTCCCTGACGGAACCCATACTGACGATCAGAAAGAAGGTTGTGATAGGAAAGGCGCTTTAAAATTTTTCTGTTAAGAACTGATTCGAAAACTTTTGATACGCAGGATGTTAAAGCAATTGGACGATAGTTAGAGGGTTGGAAATGGTCACCCTTCTTTGGGACTGGCTGAATGAGAGCAAACTTCCAGCAAGAAGGAAAGGTACAAGTTGAGAGACAAAGGCAAAAGAGTTTACCTAGGCAGGGTGTAAGCACAGAAGCACAGTTTTTGAGGACAACAGGAGGGATTCCATCAGGACCGTATGCCATTTTAGTATTGAGGCCAGTAATGGCAGAGAACACATCAGCTGAAGAAATTTTAATGTCAGTCAATAGGAAGTCAGAGGGGAGAAGTGATGGAGGAATAGCACCGGAATTGTCTAAGGTGGAATTGGAGGAGAAAGTCTGAGTAAAGAGATCTGCTTTATCAGTAGAAGAAATAGCTACAGAGCCATCAGAGTAGAAAAGAGGAGGGAAGGATGATGAGGTAAAGTTGTTAGAAAGGTTTTTGGCAAGGTGCCAGAAGGAGCAAGAAGAATTCGAGTTGGAGAGTTGAGAACATTTTGCACGGATGAAATTGTTTTTAGCAGAGCGAAGAACAGACCTAGCACGATTCCGGGCAGAAATATATAAAAGGTATGATTCAGGGGTGGGTTGGCTCCGGTACCTCTTATAGGCCCTCTCCTTGTTGCGGACAGCATTAGAACAAGCGTGATTAAACCAAGGCTTTCTTGCATTAGTCAGAGGATATGAGAAAGGAATGTATGCTTCCATGCCTGAGAGAATAACCTCCGTAACGTGCAAGGAACACTCAGATGGCTCCCTGCCATGGAAGCAATAATCATTCCATGGAAAATCAAAGAAGTACTGCCTGAGGGCCTCCCAATCTGCAGCTCCAAAGTGCCACAGGCGGCGTTTCTATGGAGGGTCCACAGGCCGTACTGGAGCGATTGGACATGTTAAGGTAATAAGATTATGATCGGAGGAGCCCAACGGAGAGAAAAGATGAACAGTGTAAGCAGAAGGATTAGTTGTTAGGAAAAGGTCAAGTATGTTGGAACTCTCTCCAAGGCGGTCAAGGATACGGGTAGGGTGCTGTACAAGCTGCTCTAGGTCATTAAGGATAGAAAAGATGTAGGCTTGTTCACCCGGTTGATCAGTGGAAGGAGAGGAGAGCCAAAGGTGGTGGTGAACATTGAAATCTCCTAGAATGGAGATTTCAGAGAAAGGAGAAATGGACAGAATGTGCTCCATTGTAGAAGTAAGATAGTCAAAGAATTTTTGATAGTCAGTAGAATTAGGAGATAAGTAAACAGCACAGATATATTTAGTCAGAGAATGACAGGAAAGCCGAAGCCAGAGAGTAGAGAATTCAGAAGAATCAAGTTCAGGAACACGAGAGCAAGATAGATCGTTGCGTACATATACGCAACAGCCACCTTTGGCTTTGAAACGAGAATAGAGAAAGTAGGAGGATACAGAAAAGGGCTTGCTGTCAGTTGCCTCAGACAGCTGAGTCTCAGTGAGAAAGAGAAGGTGAGGTTTAGAGGAGAAGAGGTGGTGNAAGGAGAGGAGAGCCAAAGGTGGTGGTGAACATTGAAATCTCCTAGAATGGAGATTTCAGAGAAAGGAGAAATGGACAGAATGTGCTCCATTGTAGAAGTAAGATAGTCAAAGAATTTTTGATAGTCAGTAGAATTAGGAGATAAGTAAACAGCACAGATATATTTAGTCAGAGAATGACAGGAAAGCCGAAGCCAGAGAGTAGAGAATTCAGAAGAATCAAGTTCAGGAACACGAGAGCAAGATAGATCGTTGCGTACATATACGCAACAGCCACCTTTGGCTTTGAAACGAGAATAGAGAAAGTAGGAGGATACAGAAAAGGGCTTGCTGTCAGTTGCCTCAGACAGCTGAATCTCAGTGAGAAAGAGAAGGTGAGGTTTAGAGGAGAAGAGGTGGTGTTCGATAGCGTGAAAGTTAGAGGAAAGGCCGCGAATGTTACAGAAATGAAGAAGGAGTGAGTCAGACGGTGGTTCCAGGCAGCTCTTTGAGCCGTCGCTGGGAGAGGGGCGAATGGTGGGGGCATTTATGGTCCCCCCCCCTGGGGACTCCGAGGCAAGATTTTTGTGCGCCATTTTGCTAAATTTAGAAAAAGAAGTGTAGTGTGTAGCGTGTATGTAGTTTGGTGTTGACAGTTAGAGAAACTTGTATTGGAGAGCATGCTGGTCTACTCTCTGTGTAACTGAGACACTGAAAAAATTCAGCAAAGGAGGATGGTCAGGAACAAGTCCTGAGGGCTGATGAAACGGGAGCTCCAGCTCTCCCTGTCATCAGCTTTCCATCCTCCTTGGGAGTACTGCCCTCATTTTCTCATTCACTTATTTATAAGGCGTGGGAGGGGAGGAGAGGTGTCAGTCATTTCATTTTCTGTCACACACTAAGGGCAGACTCAAACAATTTCGCACATATTTGCAAAAAACCATGTCCACACATGTACAGACTCGGCAATTTAAGGTACTGTGAGTTAGTCTATTTATACAGTACAGTATACGGATTCGGTTATTTTGACACTTTGTTTGTCCATATATATAAGGACACAGCATGGGATAGGTTAAATGGGGCTCGTCATGGTGCCCTTTCGCACCTAAATTACCTTTTCCCCATCATGATTGCTGAGTTGTAATAACAGGTTGTAGTAATACAGGTACTGTATTAGTCATGAATAAATGCTATAACAAGGATGTGAAGTAAACTGCAAAAGGGCAAAATTTTGGGCGAAGTTAATGTAAAATGAGTATAGTTCTCATTTTTAATACTACGGTATGATTTTGTTCTCATTCATTTTCATCTGTCTATCTATTGCCAGACACCATAATCCCGTAAGGGGTCATACATGTGCTTAAATTCCCGCCTGAAGGGGGAACCTTTGAATTAAATGAAATTTAGGTTTTAATGAACCTGGCTTCACCTTCAAGTAGTACCTATGTTGTAGCTAGGGGTCTGCTGTAAATATCAGAAGGAATGCTGCTCTTGTGTAGAATAAGTTAAGGTGGAATAGGTTAAGTTAGGCTTGGTAGCATGATATTCAAGTTTGTGTTAGGTTTTGTACTGCTCTTCCCGAGACAGAATTGGTTGATACTTAATCTGACCTACCACAGCATATAGGGATTGTGTTATTTTGGATTTTACTAAGATGACAGACTTTCACAGTTTTGTTGTTTATATATACCAGTAATTTTCATCAGAACAGAGTGGCAAGGTGAAAAAAAAGTTTTGACTTTAGAGGCATCCCTCATTTTATGATTGAGTTGCACTTGGGGAAAACCAATCATTACTTTTGATCCACCCATCCATCCATCATCCAGTCCTATGTTTCCCGATGAGGAGTTTAGGGAGCCCGGGGCTAGGCAAGTTGGTCTTGACATTTAAGATGGGAGTAACCAGCCTCACTCATCCCCAAGTGGCATTGCATGACCAAGAAACCCCAGCCACCTCTTGAATATAAACCTACATAGGCTCAGTCCGATTGGAGCATCTTAATTACCCACTAAACCACCAGGTGCCATAATCTGGTTATATGGTTACCACCCAGCGTAGTAAATGGTTTCCTGGTGTACAGGAAACCATTTAGATTGTCTCTCAGTGTAGAGTCACCCATAGGCTGAAGGAAAAGGAAAGAGTGAAGGAAAGACAGAGGCAATGTAAAGTCACCCATCGGCAGAAGGAAGAGGAAAGAAAGACAGGAGGAAGGAAGGAAGAGAGGAAAGGGCAGATACCCAAGGCAGCACTACATCGAATGAGAGGATGGAGGATGGAATGTTAGAACATTGATTCATTGGGGATATCGGAGGTCAGCCAGGACTCATATGTGACTTTACCTAACCCTGTCTGTCCATAATTAGCCTACAGTGCCTTAAGTCATGAACTACCTAAACACCATAATAACCTTGTAGTGACAGTTGTTCCATAAAGAGGGGAAAGTATTGAAATGCAACATTTACCTTTTCCTACAGCAAATCCAGCACCCAACAGCATCCATGATTGCCAAAGCATGCACTGCCCAGGACGATGTTATTGGAGATGGTACAACTTCCACTGTCCTCCTCATTGGCGAGTTACTAAAGCAAGCAGAGATCCAGATTCAGGATGGCTTACACCCAAGGCTTATTGCAGAAGGGTTTGACTTGGCAAAGGTACCAGTATATTACACTGTGCTAGAAAGCATCAGGCATATCTTGAGAGAATGTGATGAGAATGTAGAATGAGGTATTAACTAGGAGAATGTGAAAAACAGGGGGAGGGGGAAGAAAGGGGGAAACAATGAGAGACGATAGTGGGTTTCATTCATTTCGTTTTGTAAAGGCTCCAACGTGCTTTCATGCATCAGCCTTTGTCACCAAATGGTGGCTGTCCATGCTGATCGATCTCTGGCAGCTTCCCTATTCAATCCCTTATCCCTGAGGTCACACTCAATGACCTCGTCTCAGGTCTTTTTTAGTCTGCCTCTCGCAACTATACCGCTAATGTTAACACGTCTCACTTTCTGCACCAAATTATCATCCCCCATCTTCTCCACATGCTCAAGCCATCTCAATCTACCTCTCGTCATCACAACACCAGTACACTAACAGTCCCATCCTACCTTTCGGCTCTTCCATCGTAAACCTAGCCCCCCAAGCCTCGCACTCAGGTACACACGGCACATCCATCTAATAATTTTCATTTCTGTACATTTGAGCCTGTGAATATCCTCTTCCTTTGCAGCCCAGGTCTCACTCCTAACACATGTCAAATGCAGAGGTCCTTTAACTTGGAGAAAGAGCCGTCTCAGTGTCAGGAGAGGCAACAGCTCCTTGAATTTCTTCCAACCACTCCTCACTCTAGCTACAGAGCTAGTTCCATCCCCACCTCCAGCACGTAACATGTCCCCCAAATAACAAAACTCTTCCACATATTCAAGAGACTCACGAGCAAATTTCAATCCTTTCACACATGACAATCTCCACATGCTCTCCCCAACACACTGCACACATGATATCAGCATTATTTCACAGTCTACCCCTAATGCCACCACATCTCTCATGCACCCACCTATCACAAACAATACACAAGATGGAATTACTTACCACTCCCTTATGACAGATTGCACAAGGCCACTCTCCCTCCTCTTTGACAGCACTGCCACCAGCCCTAGATACCATCACTTTTGTTTCATCTGCATTTACTCCTAAGCCCTTGTGCCCCATACCATCTCCACTTCCTAAATCTTTCCCCTGCCTCCCTTTCATTCTCTGCAGTCAACATCAAATCATCAGCATAGAACATCTCTCACAGGAGTCCATTTCTGAAGTTGTGTGAGAGAGCATCAAGTACTATGATAAATAAGAAGGGACTTAAGACTGACCCGTGATGTACACCAGCATACATGGAAAACTCATCACTCAAATCTCCATTCACCCTTACCTGGGTGCAAGCACCCACGTACATAGCCATAACCACCCTAACCAGTCACTCCTCAATCCCAAGCTTTCTAATAGGCCACTTCATCACCTCTCTAAGGACTCTGTCAAAGGTTCTCTCGAAATCAACAAAGTAAATTACAGATCCCTTTTCTTTTCTATGTACATTTTAGTTTATGCAACAGAAGCACATTACCAGTCCAATTCTTTTTCTTAGTTGTTTTCTTTTTCTAATTTTTATGTTGGTTAACCACTTAACTGTGGGTCATCACTCTTGTGACAGTCGGTGGCAATGGATCAAACCTAGTGGGAAATAACTGATTAGTGTTTCTAGTGATAATATCAAGCATTGGTATTCATCTTATGGGCTGTTGGGACGTGTAAATCAGAGACTTCATTACCCAACTTCAGAAGTCTCCGCAGTCATACGGTAGTCGACGAGTGCTAAAAAACATCCCATGAGAAAGCTGAAGGTATGTTCCATATGCATATGTAATTATAATACTCTAGGACAAAAAACTGATTTTTGGCAAAAATTTTTAAAAAGTGAGTCGGAGTGTGAATGACCCCCGCGGTATGGGCAAGAACCACTTCCGTCAACCCGCGGTTAAGGGGTTAATGATTGTTCCCTGTTGACTCTTTTTTTTTTTTTTTTTTTAATAAACTCTCTACTATCCGGACACCCAATAACCGGATACCCCACTGTCCAGACATCATTGGCTGGGACGTTCGGAACCCAAAAATGCCAAAAAATTGAAAAAAAAAAGAAGAAAATCTGATTTTTTTCAGTGTATCAGTTTGAAATTGGCTCGCATGCCGACCAGCTGTGTTTTCGCACCACCTGCCCAGACGTCCACTAGAGCCAGCCTGCTTCCTCCCCAGTTCCCGGTTACCCGCCAGATAGAGTGCACTCTTCTCGCCATGGTCACTCACATGCTCGCTTTTGTGGTGGTGCCCTACCTGCTGCAGGCCTTGCTGCTTCTCTTCTGCCTCTTCATCGGCCCCGCTGCCTGAGAAGAGGAAACAAGTGGTTTTGACTCTGGAGAAGAAGTGGGAGATATTGGAGAAAGTGGACGCGGGACGGTCGACGTCACTCATCCTCTGTGAATTCAACCTCCCTCGCTCTACCTTGTTTGATATCAAGAGGTCCCGAGACAAACTCCACCAGTACACGGCCGACTTCACATCAAAAACCAAATGGAACGTGAAGAGGAAGGTTGTGTGTTTACTCCCAAGTATGCAGAAATCGACCGTTCCATGCTGATTTGGTATCGACAACAATGTGCTGCTGGCGTGCTGGTGCATGGTACGGAACTGAAAGTTGCTGCTGAGAAGTTCGCAAGGTTACACGACACCCCAGACTTCAAGGCATCTGCGGGTTGGCTCTTCGCATTCATGTTACAGCACGGACTTACCAAGCATAAGGCCCATGATGAACCTGTGGACGCCAACGAAGAGGGAGTAGAAGAGTTTCGGTAGAAGGTGAAGGGCTTGATCGACAGGGAGGGCCTCACTCTTGGTCAAGTCTATAATGCTGATGAAACTGGCCTATTCTGTTGCTGTGCATCTGTCCGACAAAGAATTGGTGGCTGAGAATGGCCACATTAGGTGCTTGTTTTTGCCACCTAATACTACTGCTGTCATCCAACCAATGGACCAAGGAGTGATCTTGGCTACGAAGAGGCTGTACCGTTGGAAGTTCCTGGACGAGGTGATGGTTGTCCTCAAGGTCGAGGACGAGACACGCTAGGCCAGTGGACTTTGGAAAACCTTTGTCGCTACAGCCTCAAGTCTGCCATCTACAACTGGGCCAGTGCATGGATGGAAGTCTCCATCAAGACTTTGGAAAGTGGTTGGTCTTGTCTGTTTCATGGAACTGATGTGGTGCATGACTTTCTAGGTTTTGACGTGGATGACTTCCATGCATGTCTTTGTGTGGGTGGCGATGAGTTGGACGTGAACAAAGTGCATGAGTGGTTGGATGACAACGAGGGCGATCCTGGCTATCAGATCATGTCTGATATGGAGATCGCATCTTCAGTTGCCGGTCCCAGTACCCAGCTTGGAAGATTCCGACGAGGACAGCAACGATGATGCAGACTCCTCTCAGCATGTCACTACTCCAGCCATCCCCAAGCTGAGCGCACTCCAGGAGCTTGTGGAGTTCGTCTTGGACTACCTAGAACTCCCGGACTGCGACAGGGAGATGGGGCCCTTGGAACTTGTGGAGGAAGTTCGAGCTTTTAGGCAGCACATCATCAATCGCCAGAATCATCATTACTTACGTCAATCAACCATTGACAGTATTTTCAGGCCCGTTACCCTTGCCATGCTCAGTCCTGGCTCCACACCACTGCCTTCCCAAGACATGCCTTCAAGCTGTGAGCCACAGCCCAGCACATCAGCCACAGTGGAGTTGCTGCTAGATGTGAGTTTGCAGCTGTCTTCTGAGTCATCTGCAGTGGATAGCTCATCACCACATCCCTCCAATGAGCCCCTAGGCTGCTTCCAACACCTCCTCTCGGACTCTGACAGTGATTAAGCAGCAAGTACTCACCACTACACGACACGGGAATTTACAGTTATGTGCTGTGAAAAACACAATGTTCAGTGTTAAGATTCTAGAATTCAGAGTGAAAAGAATTTGGTGAAAAGTGCTAATGAACACTGGTGAGTTTGAAGTGCAGTGCAAGTAAGAAAAGAATGTGCAGTGTTGTGAATTCAGAGTGCCAAGGATTTAGTGAATTGCAACAATGGATTCTTGTAGGTGCTTCAGGTGCACCTTCATACTGTCAGAGTCTGGGAGGAGGCGGCGGGTTATTCCTCCTAGTTTTGTTCTTTCCATTTCATTAATTTCATGCATAGACTGTGAAAACGGTGATTTTCATAATGATTTTCATAATGATTTTCGTGTGTTACCTATTTTCAGCATGCTGTAAAGTGGAAAAAATTTGCCTTAAGTGTAAATCATCATTTCCTGTTAACAGTTTATTTTTTCATGCATTGTGACCCATATTTGAGTGCGTAAGCTGTAAAAAATGTGATTTTCATAGTGATTTCCATGTCCGATACTTACTTTCAGCATGCTGTTAACTGGTGAACATCTTTGCCATACACACCTCTAAATCATCATTTTTCTGGTAACAGTTTATTTGTTTCATGCTTTGTGTCCCAGATTTGAGTGCATAAGATGTGAGAAAAGGTGATTTTCATAGTGATTTCCATGTCAATATTTACTTCCACTATGCTGTCAACTGGTGAACATCTTTGCCATACTCACCTCTAAACCATCATTTTCTAGTAAGTTTATTTATTTCAAGCTTTGTATCCCGTATTTTATTGCATAAGATGTGAGAAAGGGTGATTTTCATAGTGATTTCCATGTCCGATACTTACTTTCACTATGTTGTCAGCTGGTGAACATCTCTGCCTTACTCATCTTAAAATCATCATGTTTTTGTTAAAATTCAATTAATTCATGCTTTGTGACCATTATTTATTTGAATGGGGTCTTAAATAAGTGCTATGCATGTCCAGTAGGGAGGTAGGTAGGTGGTTTTCTGATTTAGGTTAGGTTAGGGTCCGAAATGCCCGGTGCGTGAGCTTCAGGGCCAATATCCGGACAAGACCACTTTCTGGACATCCCCTTAGCTCTGTTACAACGGATAATGGAGGGATTACTGTATTCCAATTTCCCTACGTGTGAATGTCTCTCAAGTGCAGTGACACTTATTAAAACCTACTGAATTATATCTAACTTTAGGTGCAGAAATGTAGAAGTGACAGTGGAAAGAAAT
Source organism: Birgus latro (assembly GCA_018397915.1). NCBI lineage: Eukaryota > Metazoa > Arthropoda > Malacostraca > Decapoda > Coenobitidae > Birgus > Birgus latro. The sequence continues at coordinate 5,763 of JAGKTI010015325.1, read as the reverse complement.
GTGAAAGTGTGAAGGATGTAATTGGCAAATTACAGTAAGTCCTTATTTTTCGCTGTTTTGATGTTTCGCCAAAACGTCGCGAAACGTGAAACAATGAAGTGTGAAGTTAAGAATCAATGGGAAAAAATAGATGGGCGTTCCAGTGGGACAGCTACCTTACCCTATCAAAGTCCTATAACACCAAACAGGCCCTACCCAGAATTAAATATGGAGTGTTTACTAGTTGCTTATACAGCATAACACAATAAACATGTACCTGAAATGACATTAGAACTGTTATAAAGAGCTGCAAACCAAAAATCCTTACCAGTAAACATTGGCATGAGTGGCAGGTAAAGGTGTGTTGAGGGTGGGTGGGCTAGGTACTAGGTGACATGGGCCTCTCTGGGGAAGCCCTATCACCTAAGCCGAAGCCCTGAAAGTCGAATTCAGGCTCCAGCAACTCCACTTCTCCTCCTTCATCCTCCTCTCCTGTCACGTCTAAGTCTTGCATAATAGCAGCCACATTCTGTGTCACATTAAGAAATCGTGTGATCCTGGCTTGTCTCTGCTCCAGTATGTTTCTGTTGTAGACTGCCATCACTTGAGACTTCAGATCATTCAAGGTGGATAGGATCTGGGTAGCCTCAGGCATAGTCCTGGTGTATGTCGCGAAGGTTGTTGCCATGTCGGTTATAGTGGACAGGCTGTGGGACAATTTCTGGGTGGTCATCTTCTCCTGTGCATTGTGATCTGGCCTTTCATTCTCTTCACTAGAGTTCATCTCTTCCTCTGTTATGTCAACCACACCTGAGTCTACGTCGTAGTGTGTCAAGGTGTCAAGTGGTGTCTTACAGCCGCTTCGTCCACCTCTGCTGTGTGTAGCCTTGTGCGTCTGATCGCACAAAAAAAAAACTCCATTAGGTGAATATTGATACAGTAAAAAACAGTGGCACAAATAAAGATTAAGGAAAAAAAAACACAAAGACATTTACTTTAATGTTATTTTACGTGCACTCGCCTGCTTGTTGAGAGGTTCCTTGTTCTTCCTTAGGGGTATAATGCAACTTGACAGTAACTAATGTTACCGATTTTTATTGTAATACTGTATATTCTTCCCCTGAATTGTTCTGACTAACAATTGGTTGGTTAACTCTAAAAACTAACTCCATTAGGTTGATATTCTATCTATCTATCTATTGCCAGACGCCTTAATCCCGCATGGGGTGGCCACAAACAAATTGCCTCCATGTCACTCTGTCCCCTGCCATTTCACTACCACGCTCCCAACTCACACCCCCCTCTCTCATATACCTCTCCACTCCATCCCTCCATCTCATCCTCGGCCTCCCCCTCCCTCCATCTCATCCTCGGCCTCCCCCTCCCTCCCCCTCCCTCCATCTCATCCTCGGCCTCCCCCTCCCTCCATCTCATCCTCGGCCTCCCCCTCCCTCCATCTCATCCTCAGCCTCCCCCTCCCTCTCGCCCCCTCCACCTCACTCACATACACTCTCCTCGTCAGTCTTTCACTCTCCATCCTCTCCACATGCCCAAACCACCTTAACGTGCTTCTCCTAACGCTTCCCATCACACCCTCAACCACACCACAACGCTCCTTCACTTCCTCATTTGTTAATCTGTCTCTCCATGTGACTCCACATGCTCCTCTCAAATAACTCATTTCCACTGCTCTCACTCTTGACTTCTGTCCTTCCAACAGGGTCCAAGCTTCACTTCCATATGTCAGAGTTGGTATCACAATACTATCATGTAACAACTTTTTCACTTCCATGCTCACTTCTCCGTTTCTTATAACTGCTTTTAACGAACCAGCAACCTTCCTTCCCTGCTGCACCCTTACGAGCACTTCACCCTCCAGACTTCCATCCTTACTCATCACACTGCCCAAGTACTTAAATTCACTCATATTCTCCATATCCTTCCCATCCAATCTCGCTGTACAAACACTGGCTTCACTTCTCTCGAAGACCATCACTTTACTCTTCCCTACATTCACCTTTAGATTCCGCTTCTTACACACTCTCCCAAACTCGTCTACCAAGCCTTGCAGCTCCCCTTCGTCTTCGCTCAACAACACAGTATCATCTGCAAACAACAGTACAGGGAGTTTCCAAACACTCCCCTCTCACACTAGGGCCGCTCCAACATCCACTGCCCGACCTTGTATCTCTTTTATAACCCCATCCATATACAGATTGAACAACCATGGAGACATGACACAACCTTGTTTCAATCCAACCTTCAAATGGAAAGATTCATTCAGTTTGCCATCCACACGCACTGCAGCCTTAGCACCCTCATACATACTCTTCACTGCCTTCAGCAACTTCCCATCCACTCCATATATTCTTAATACCTTCCACAAACCTTGTCTGTCCACCCTGTCATATGCTTTCTCCAGATCCATAAAGGCTGCATACAACTTCTTGCCTTTCTCTAGAAACTTTTCCACTAAGGATCTAAGAATGAATATCTGGTCTACACAACCTCTTCCCTTCCTAAAACCTCCTTGTTCTTCTCCAACTAATTCCTCAGTAATTTCCCTAACTCTGTCAATAAGTATCCTACCATATACTTTTCCTATTACACTGAGAATGCAAATGCCCCTCTGATTACCACACACTGCTTTTTCCCCTTTTCCTTTGTACAGAGGAGTCATTATACCTGACTTCCAATCCTCCGGGACTCTACCCTCCTCCCAAGCCAATCTGCACACCTTCCACATCCATTCTATTACTATCTCTTCCCCATGCTTCAGCATTTCACCACACACTCCATCAATTCCTGGGGGCTTTCCCCATTTTAACTTTCTTCATTGCTTCCACAACTTCCATCCTGGTGATTTCTTCCTCTCTTCTCACAACCCTCCTTCTCCCTGCCATTCCCACTTGCATTACTTTCATTCTCTATGTTCAACAGTTCATTAAAGTGTTCTCTCCATCTGTTTACTTTTCCTCCCTTCTCCACTAGTAATCTACCATTTTTATCTTTCACACTCCCACTGACTTCGTTGGCACCCTGTCTAGCTCTTTACCTCCTTCCAGAACATTTCTTACATTCCCTCCACTTTACACTCAAATCCCTCCCAAATTCCTCATCCACTCTCTTCTTACTCTCTCTTGATATTGATACAGTAAAAAACTGTGGCACAAATAAAGATTAAGGGGAAAAAAACACAGACACATTTATTTTATTATTTTACATGCACTCACCTGTTTTTTGAGAGTTGCCTTTTTTTTTCTGAGTGTCCTTATGGTGTTGTCAGGAGCCTGTCAGGCGACATATCTCAGGGGCTGTCAGCCCCTCCTCAGTGAGCTGTAAAATCCTCTGCTTCTCGGCTTCACAAAAAACACAATGGTGAAGGGGTCTTTAGTACTGCTGCTGTATCGATAGAGGGCAGGGTGGTCGCAAGATGGCCGCCAACAAATGAGCATCGGTATGCGTCGTCTGCTGAGTGTCGGCTGCTGGCTGGAAGTGGTGACAAAAATTGGGAAAATGTGACGAAGTTTGCGACATGTCGGAAACTTTTTTCTATCGCGAAAAAAGAAGCGTCGAAGTAAAATGCGTTGAACTACGAGGACTTACTGTATTAACCCATGAGGATGAAATAAGGACCAGATGGAAAGAATATTTTGAAAGCCTGATGAAAGGGAATAAAGAGAGGAGAGTGGCTGTAAACATGATTGGTTTTGGGGGTGTGCAGAGAAGGAATGCAGTGCCAGGGAACGTGACACTCGCACAGGTGAAGAACGCTGTGTAGCAGCTGAAAAATGGGAAAGCACCTGGGGTTGACAAGGTGTATGCAGAGATGATTAAGTGTAGTGGAGAGAGCGGAATGAAGTGATTGCTGGAGATACAGTATGTAAGAAGGCATGGATGAGTGAAACTGTGCCAGCAGAGTGGAAAAAGGCTGTGATTGTACCCCTGTACAAAGGTGAGTGAAGTGAGTGCAAGAATTATTGTGGCATACGTTTATTGGGTGTGGTAGAGAAGGTCCATCCATCCATCCATCATCCAATCCTTCATTGCCCCATAAGAAGTGTAGGAGCCCAGCGCTAGGCAAGTTGGCCCTGACATTTAAGATGAGAGTGACCAGCCTTACTCATTCTTGAGTGGCATTACATGAGCAATAAACCCTAACCACCCTTGGATATAAACCTACACAGGCTCAATCCAATTGGAGCACTTAGTTACCCACTAATCCACCAGGTGCCGTAACTTGGTTACTATACATGGTTACCACCCAGTGCAGTAAATGGACAGGAAACCATTTGGCATGTTACTCAGTGTAGAGTCACCCATAGGCAGAAGGAAGAGGAATGAATGAAGGAAAGAAAGACAGAAGAAGGAATGTAAAATCACCTGTAGGCAGAAGGAAGAGGAAAGAATGAAGGAAAGAAAGACAGAAGAGGAAGGAAGGAAGAGAGGAAAGGGCAGACACCCAAAGCAGCACAACATTGAGTGAGTGGATGGTGAGTGCCTCCAGAAGGTTAACCCTTAGCCGGCGGCAGCAGTTGGTGAGAAGCACCTAAAAAAAAAAAATTGTCTTTATATAGATGTCCCCGACCACAGGACTGGAACATGAATATAGTTACACCGCATTATGTAAGGTTTTAACGTAATCTATATATAGACTCTACTGCATGTAAGGCTTTAACAGTATATATAGACTGAAACTCAATTTAAAGCTTTAACATAATCTTTATATAGACTCTACTGCAATTCAGAACAGTTGTTACTTTTCATTAGCATAGCAAAGATGCTTATGATACTAAAACCTTAATTTTGTTAGCAGCTGTTGTTCATATTTGTAAATGTGAGGTAAATGGAGTCACTCACAGGCAAAGCTGTGTCCAGGACTTGTGACCTGGATGTGGTTTCCCTCCACCCTACCTCACTAAATTGTTGCTAACCTTTAAATGTTTCATCTTATGGCATTTTTCTTTTCATCTATTACTGTGGTACATGAGTCTGCTGAGTACATCCAAATATCAAAAGAAAAACATAAATTGAATTCTACAGGAGAAGCAAAAGAGTGCTACACCCCCGCTAAGAGCTGGGAACAGACTGATTGAGCCATCAGGTGCGCACTCTTATATAGGCCACCCGCTACCCTTAGGTTGCCAGATCTGAGGTTCTAGGGCACTTAAACATTACTGTCTATATACTGTATAGTCTCTGCTGGGATTTACAGGAGACATTTTTCGGGGTAGCGTCTATATATAGTCTCCCTGCAATTTTTCAGTCTATTTTACACACTCTATATATAGTTCCACCCCCGGCTAAGGGTTAATGTAAGAATTATTATAAAGTAAGAGAGGTATCAGAAGTCCTTGTGAGTGATGAACAGGGTGAGGTTAGGAGTGGCATAGGATTTGTGGATCAAATATTTACAGTAAGATAGATAGTGGAGAAGGCTTGTGAGGAGGATTGAAAGGTGTTTATGCCTTTATGGTATTCATGGGTCTGGAAAAGTATATGACAAAGTAGATAGAGAAGGATTGTGGAAGGTTTTGCACATGTTCATTGCAGAAGGAAAGCTGCTAGGTGCCGTCAAGAATGTTTATGATGGTAGTAAGGCATGTATAAGGGTAAATGGGCATCTAAGTGAATAGTTCATGATCAATGTGGGCATGCAACAAAGTTGTGTAATGGCCCCATGGTTGTTCAGTATTTATTTGGTTGGGGTGATGAGAGAAATAAAAACACGAGTAATGGAGAGAAGGGTGGTAGTAGTAGTAGTTGTTCCCTAGGCAGTCTGGC
>JAGKTI010015324.1:0-20636 GCA_018397915.1 Birgus latro | reverse complement strand
ATATATTATTTCTTTTAAAAAAGGTTGTTCGTTTACCACATCAACTTGCCTCCATCTCCTTACTCTCAGTCATACATCCCCATAATTTATCATACATGAATAATGCATCCAAATTTTTTTTTTACTACTTTTTAACCACTCTCAAACAACTTTCTCTCGAAATAGATGCAGTAAAATGCAGTATTGGCTGAGAAGGCTGTTATAGATTCCTCCCTCGTCGTCATCAAACATTCCTGCCTTTACCAGGTTAATGGAAGCCCCATATTGCTCAACCGCTTTACCAGTGATTTCTTCGTCAGGAAGAAAGCCGCCACGCATGCCTTGGTAATAAGGTGAATGAGATGCAACTGCAGCCCGCCATTTCTCTTCCCTTCGACATGTTTACGGCCCCGCTGCTGTAATGCCTCCCCGCCACTACCACACCAGCCCGTTCCCCCTCCCAAACACACACATACACCACACACAGAATTATTTCCTCTCCTTTATTCAGTGGAATTTAAACCTGCGATATCAGGCTTATTAAGTCTGTACTATGATCATGTAGTCACGTCCTACACAAAAGCATGGCTCCTAAACCTAAAACCGACACATACTTTTTTTTTTCCATCATCATTAGGTACCTAGTTCTAAAATGAACAAAATTCAGATGCTGGAGAGTATGGAAATCAATCGATCTTGAAAAGCAGTGGGTACTGTTAAACATGTAAGAGACGTGAGAAGATCTTTATTTTGGGGGGAACATAAAGAAGGTTTTGTAATACATTGAAGATTGTGAGGCAGATGAACAATTGTAAGAGCCAGCCCGAAACGTGCATTAGCTATGAGAACAAAAAGAACACGGTTGTTGGTGAAGGAGGGAACACTGTGTGGGAGTCATAGGAAGAAAGCATTGTTTAAAGGTACCAAGTGAAAATGTATCTGAGTCCAGACAAAGGCCTAGAAGCAAAAGGAAGAGCATGTATTTTAATTTAGAGTAACTTGTAGCCGTTGCCACCATGAAGATGAAACGCGTGAATATACAATAAGGTGAGTTAGGAGACAAGGGACCGAGGGTGGAACAAAATTAAAAGCTTCACAGCACTGTCGTGAAAGTAAATGAGAGCGTGAATTTAGGGTCATAAATGCAGATCACTGGACGAAAGAACAAAATAACAGCGCTAATGGAGGTATTCACTACGAAGAGTCTCGAAGGTAACCAAAATCACCTCCCAGAAGCCTTATCCAGCAAATGGTGTTAATAAACACATCGCCTACATGTCGCCCTTTTCTCTGCCATTTGGCTCCCCTCCCGTCAACTCACATCCTCTTCTCTCATATCTCTTCTCCCCCATCCCTCATCTTATCCTTGGTTTCTCCCTCTCCTAAATTCACATCCATCTTTCTAGTCAGTCGCTCATTCCCCTTACTCTCTACGTTGCCAAATCATCTCACAGTATTTCTCGTAACGCCTTAAATCACATCCACATCAGTATCTTAATGCTCCATTACTTCCTCATTTGTCTGTCTGTCTCTCCATGTAACTTCCCACGCTCCTCTCAGATAACTCATTTCCACTGCTCTCACTCTTGGCTTGTGCCCTTTCAACACGATCCAACCTTCACTTCCATATGTTAGAGTGGGATCACAATACTGTCATGGAACGACCTTTTCATTTCGTGCTCACTTTCCTGTTCTTTTTCACTGCTTTCAGTGAACCAGCAACCTTTCTCCTCTGGTGTACCCTTTTAAGCATTTTATCATTTAAACTTTCATCCTTACTCATCACACTACTAACTACTTCATTGCACTCACATTTTCCATTTCCTCACCATGTAATCCTTACTTACATGGGTCTTTCTAATGTAAATAAATCCATTTGTTGGCAACTAATAAAATATTAAAGACAATGCACTTTAGATGCTAAGCATAGGTCTGAGAACTATCTTTGAATAACTAGTAGATGGAGAGGAATAAAAAAATAATAATAATGTTTCAGATCATAATTCATTCATTATTTTGCAGTACTCAAACACAGTTACAGCTGTTCCATGCCGACTTAAGAGAGTCTGAACCGAAACCGGATTAGCTAGTTATAGCTGGCATGGAGTAAAAAGATTGTCCTCCAAAATATGTGTAATTGGCCATTCATACCTCGTGAGCAACGGACGTTTGCATGCATCTGACAGATAAATCAGCAGGCACCTGAAGTTTTTTCTACAAAGATTCAGAAAGGCGCTTAGTTGATGATATACTGCAAAAAGCTGAGGCCACAATGAAGCTGTTTTAGTTCAGAAAGATGCTGACTTATGATCATCATTTCCATAATTAAGGAGAATTGCGAGTATTCATTTTCTTTTCTTTTCAGCACTCGAAATGGCGGCCAAAAACAACGTTTGTCCCTAACTGTGTAAGTTACTTGTTTGTTTATTTACTTACTTACTCACTGAATTGTTCTACTCTTTTTGAACGATAAGATCCAAACCTTTAGGGGGAGTGTGGGTAACTAGGAAATCGGCGCTTTCCACTCTAGCGGTCCTTCACCCGGAGCGGGCTTTAACCAGGGTGTGGTCTCCAGGCGCCACTATCACCTTATAATTTATATCCCTTTAGAATACTATAAGTGTGGGTGAGAATACTTTGCCTTGTTTTACCTGTGTACGTAAGAGGCTCTGACATGCTTTTTTTTTTTTTTTTTATCGTCATCAACTGCTTTATCCCCAACATTCACGTCACCCACCCCAGCCCCCTTCCCTTCCAGCCATTGCACCATCACTGGTCGTACAGTTTATTTTCCTCCCAGCTGAGTCATGATGCTCCTGTGTTCTTGGCTGTGGTAGTCTCTTTGGCTTGCGGATATGGCCCGGGCAAACATCTCATAGGTGTTACGTTAGTGCAAAAATTTCTTATTTTTCAGTGATATTATTCAATCGTTCCTGGTGCCGTTTCTAGTAATTAGTTCAAGCAGTGATGTAAATGAACTCCCAGACAACTCACGGCCATTTTGTTAATTGTTCACGGGTTATGAAACAAACACGATCAACACTGCCATCAAAGATTGAGAATGACGCAGAGATACGTTCCTTTTTAACACCATATCTTTCACTGCAACGTGGAACTAAATTCAGTAAATGGTACGTGTTGTTGACATACCGTAAAGTGCTGCTGGAAACAAATGTGACTAAAATTTACGTCATCAGATTATCATCTTTACCACATAGCATATGCAAAGTGCTGGGTGAGGATTACGTGTGACTTGCCGAACACTAGATGGATAGGGGAGCTGTTTGATAATATAGCTTGTCATGCCTAGTTTCCCAGGAAATTTTTCATATACAAACTATCTATCTATCTATCTGTCTATTGCCAAACGCCTTAATCCCGTAAGGGGTGACCACAAACAAATCGCCTCCATGTCGCCCTGTCCTCCGCCATCTCACTGCCCTGCTCCCAGCTCACACACTCCTCTCTCATATTCCTCTCCATTCAATCTCTCTATCTCATCCTTGGCCTCCCCCTCCCTCTCCCCCCTTCCACCTCACTGAATACACTCTCCTCGTCAGTCTCTCACTCTCCATCTCTCTACATGGCCAAACCACCTCAGTGTGTTTCTCCTAACGCTTCCTATCACATCCACATCCATACCACAACGGTCCTTCCTCATTTGTCAGTCTGTCTCTCCATGTGACTCCACATACTCCTCTCAGATAACTCATTTCCACTCTCACTCTTGACTTTTGTCCCTCCAACAAGGTCCAAGCTTCACATCCATACGTTAGAGATGGTATCACAATACTGAACTGTCATTTAGTAACGTTTTCACTTCCATGCTCATTTCCTTGTTTCTTATCACTGCTTTCAAGGAACCGGCAACCTTTCTTTCTTGTTGTACCCTTTCAAGCACTTCACCCTCTAAACTTCCCTCCTTACTCATCACACTACCCAAGTACTTAAACGCACTTACATTTTAAAATTATGTAAAAACGATAATGCCACTAATCGAATCCGTACACTAAAATGGTTATTTAATGCTCTGATAATAATAAAATCCAGCCAGTCCATTGACCCTCAGTGAGGTGAGGTCTGCATAATTTATTGACTGGGCTGTTAATGTGTTTTTTCTCACCGTACAAATGTGAAGGTGTTTGGGTCAATTGCAGGCCAAATTAACGACATGGGCTGAGATTCACAAAATTGCTTATGGCAATTTTGTTTTCTCACCCAAAATGTCTTTTACCATGAAAAACAAGAGACATGGGATGACTGAACATTATTCTTCTGTTTCCCTTGCAATAAATAATTTTTTTTTTTTTTTTTTGCGTGGAATTTATTGTAAGTTTGTGTCTGAATCTACGTGTCTTTGGTTTTGATGTACAGAAGTGTATTAACTAATTTTGGTTTAACATTTTTTAACACGACGAGTTATTCTGAAATATTCCTGTACTTCCTTTTTTAGCAGCCAAATAATTATTTTTATTATGCCTCATTTTAGAGCTAATTAATGTGGCAACAGTCTCGATTAATAACTGTTCACAACTGCCATAAACAATCAAACATATGGTGCATATCGTCCGTGTCAAATTTTTTTCGGAAGAATGGGTATTAGTTTTACTTTGATGACTGTGCAACGGACAGCAGTAAATCTATTGCTGCTGTAATTTATTAGTAGATAAAATAGGACATATGTATAAAATTCTTGCCTGCGCAGTGGAAGAGGACATAGTCGTACTTGTCATTTGCCCTGCAACAGTGAAACCACACTACCGTCCTGGTTGATGACGGTTTCGACTGTCGTGGGTTCACATTAGCTTTGTGAATTCGTCTGGCGTTCAGTTGAACCAAATTACAAAGTTCTTAATTCAGTGCCATGATGTCAATATATACTGCCACAACACTTTGTTATTCACGTACAAAGAATTATACTTCAACCGACAAACAAGGAAGTATTGCATTTGCAGCAGTTTTTGCTTCCCCCAGAGACTAATGTATTTTGCCGCAGTCTGAAAACCTGTTTGTTATGTAAGGATCAGGATGAGTCCGACAACGTTGTGAGGATGAGGATGCGTCTGGCAGTTGCTATGAGGATGAGGATGAGTCTGGCAGCGGCGGAGAACGAGGATGAGTCTTGCAGCAGCTGATGATGATGATGAGTCTGGCAGCGGCGGAGAACGAGGATGAGTCTTGCAGCGGCTGATGATGAGGATGAGTCCTGCAGTTGCTGTAAGGATGAGAATGCGTCTGGCAGTTGCTGCTAGGATGAGGATGAGTCTGGCAGCTGCTGTGAGGATGCAGATGAGTCTGGCAGTTGCTGTGAGGGTGAGGATGAGTCTGACTGTTGCTGTGAGGGTGAGGATGAGTCTGGCAGCTGCTGTGAGGATGAGTCTGGTAGCTGCTGTGAGGACGAGTCTGGGAGCTGCTGTGAGGGTGAGGATGAGTCTGGCAGCTACTGAAAATGCATTTAGATTGTGATGATACAAGTTACCTACCGTCTTACTGGTGATGCATCAATTTGAACTGATGGCCGGAATGACGGTCGTTTGCCTTCTGACCAATGGTTCGAGTCTTTGATGCGGCAGAAGGCTGTCCGAATATGTAAAGCCACCAGTGACGTAATCTGGCCATGTACCATAAAAGGTTGTGGATAAAGATAGCTTAGCTTCGGACTCCCATACCGAACTGTGGGTTTTATGGTGCTGGATGTGTTTTTACTTCATTTAACTGGCACATGATGAAATGATTGAGCCTATGGGTGAAGATTACGTACAGTAATGCGACTGAAAGTATATTAAATGACTGAACCATCTTGACAGTGAGATGATACACAGAGTAAATGTCTTGCACGGCTGGCGTTTCTGTTAACTTCTGGGGATGGGAAGCGACTCCCAGGTAAATAATTTTTCCTTGCAGTACAGAATTGTAACAAAAAAGAATAGCTTACCAGAACTTGTACAACCTCTGAGAATAGTCACGAACTGAAGTATTTTAACAGGAAAAACTTGCTGTAATTAAAGTTATTTTTGGAGGAGTAACCAACATCAAAAGTAATAACTTTTAAATGCTATTGAAATTTATAGCTGTTAGCGGCGTCGATTAAGTCAAAGCTGAATATTATTACTAAGAGACTGTGAGGTTGAGTTCTTCAATATCTTCGCTATAAATTATACTTTTTTTTTCCTATTAGCTCCATCTTGACCGAGATTTTCGTCTTTCTCCATAATCTTTCATGTAGCTCTGTGGCTGAAAGAGACATACTTTCCACAACACAGTTTTGTGACTAGCGAAATAATTTGGTGTTAATCTGTTCATACAATTCAGCATCCAGGTTGGAGACATGGTAATTTCAGGCCAAGTTAGACTAAAATGAGTATGATACTCGTATGTCCTCCATTTCTTGAGGGGAATTAACTTTGGAAAAAATTCTTTATCTCTCTTATGAAATTCGTTTGCAAGAGTTTGGGTATGAGAAGCCAATTACATACGTTTTTTTACACATCCACAGCTGTTCACATTGTTCACTTATTATATTAGTCCCTGCGTGGAGTACAACATTCATGCCCTCACCCTTAACAGTTCATCTGAACAGGGTGGAGTCAAGGGCTTTTTGGTTCACCAGCGTCCCCTCTCTTACTGAATCCCATCACCCTCTCTTTGTTGGCAGCATTGTTTCACCTTTATCTCTCTGCCACCGCTACTTCAAGGGTCATTGCTCCTCTTAACTGTCTGCTTGCATCCCTTCTCCATTAGGCTGAGGGCACAGCATCCAACCAGCAACACACACACACACACACCCACACACACACCTTTTCTGACCAACTCTCTCGTGCAGGAGTTAAATGATACACTTTCGATCATGAATGCAACAGGTCAGCTCTGGAACTGCCTTGTCAGTCTCCATTTCCTTTTGTCTTTGACCTCTTGTCTTACTCAAAACCTTAGAATGAAGTGATCTTAACACTGGCTTTCATGTTTTTTTTTTTAAGATTTTTTTTTTTTTTAAGGGGGAGGGGTGCTTCCAGCCTTTGATTCTTTCATCATTACTAAAAAATCTAGCTAACTAAACAAAAAGTAGTTTTGTTACAGTGTGTGTGAATTGAGAAATTTTCTGGAGTAGGAAAAATCAAGAGCTGTAATGGAGGGTTTTCCGGCTACCTTATTTCCTTTGTTGTTTATGCATGTGGCATTGCCTGACTCGCCGCCGCAGTTATCCCTTGTTTAACCAGTATTTTTCACGGAAGTAATACACATATTTTTTTTATTTATTTGAATGTACATGGTCTATAATTATTCTATTCATATAGATATCTCAGACACAATTATATGCATGCATATGTTGAGGGGATAATCAGTGGGGGATGCAAAAGACGGTTAGTAACACTGTGTAACAAACTTCAACCAATTTATGTTGATTTTTATGCTATTTCTGATCAATATCAAAGCGTAGACTCCGAATATGCTATTTATTTTTGTGTAAATCTAGAGTTACAGGCATTATGCAACAAGGACAGGAACTGCAACTTGTTACCATTTGGAGAATGTTCAGAATGTCAAAGAATTTATATATTTTCAGGTGTATATTACGAATATAACTAGAAAATGAGCAAACAGTAACATCACAAGGAATGCAGGGCACATAGTATCTACAAATGCACTTTTGATTTTGACTTTCTTCTGCAGTGTGATGACAATCGCGCAACAATCCCCAGACGTAATCGCCCACCATCTCCTCGTTCCACCTGCCCTGATATCTGGTTTCCATCAGCAGAACGTCCTGGTGGAATCGTTCGCCATGCTCGTCGCTGACTACACCCAAGTTGTTTTTGAAGAAATCAAGGTGGGAATGAAGACAGTGCAATTTGACTGACATTCTGCATCTAAGCTGGCGGAACGCGCTGATCAGGTCATCGACGAGCTGAGAAATCTGGTTTTTCTTGGTTGCCAAGAAAACCTTCCACAACCACTGTGAATGCATTCCAAGCACACTTTTCATCAGCCGTCATTTTACCATTGAGTTCACGAGTTGCAAGAATTCCTCAAACTTGCAGCCTGGTGAATATGCCAGCCGTTACCTTTGCCACGCTCAACTTGGGAAACAGTGATCGGATATGCAGGAATGGATCGCTGTCCTTGTCGATGGCTTTCAATAATTGTTTCACAAGCCCAAGTTTTATGTGTAGCGGCGATAGCAGTACCTTCTCTGTGGAGATCGGTGGAGCTCTCAGAACGTTCCATGAGCCTAGTGTGAGACTCTCGCTGGGAGGCCAGTCTTTCCTCACGAAACGTTCTGCATCGCTCCGGCTGTCCCACAATTATAAAAAAAAGATGAGTACTTCGTATAACCGCCTTGCATTCCAAGTATGAACGAAATCATTTTGAAATCCCCACAAACCTCCCAATTGTGATCGGAGTACTTGATCTTTGTCAGACAAATCATTACATTCTCATAGCCTTCTTTCATTTCCACAGAATGTGCAACTGGAAATGATGGGAGTTCGTTGCTGTTATGCAAAACTACAGCTTTTAGGCTCTTCACGGAACTGTCTATGAAGAGTCGCCATTCTGGGCTTTGTAGTCCACTCCCATGGCTTGAAACAAACCCTTAACATCAAAACAATAACACAACGAGGTTTCTTAACAAAAATTGAATAAGGATGCAAACTTGCCATGGTGATCCCTATAACTCAATTTGCACTTGGGATCCAACAAATTCCATGTACTTGGACGTGATCCCAGCAGCTGAGCATTGGACTTGGTGAGTCCTAAATCTGGGACCAATTCATCCAGTTCTTGCTGATTTGGGAAGTGTGGAGTGTCTCCGGAACATTTTCCAACATACAGTTCATCATCACTTTCCCCTCCGTCATCGATGATGTCCTCGTGGTCAGAGACAACTTCCGTGTCCGCAGGAGGGACAGGAAACGCCAGCTCATCGTTGTGAGGCACTGGAGAGATCGAAGAAGACAAACTTGGATACACAATGTCCTTTCTGCCCTTAATGCTCTTTGCATCACTTATATCAACTATGCAAAAATATCAATCGTCATGGTGATTCGAAGGGTCTCTCCGCACTCTCAGAACTGCGAAAGGCATCTTTTTTCTTCCTCCTCGAAGCCAAGCTTCAGGCACAGAGTGACAGCTACTACAAGTGTAGTGCGGAGCCCAATCCTTATCGATCGCCCGTTGCCACGCCAAAATAAGCTTTGTATGCACGAGCAAATGTGGTATCAAAGTGGATTTTGTGTTTGATCATCTTCGGTCCAATATATTCTCCACATACATAACAAAATATATCGGCTGATAGCTTGCAAGAAAGTCTTCTGGCCATTCTCATCAATAGAAACACCTTTAGGAACAGCTCAAAAACACGTCGACCATCCAAACTAGCAACGTAAGACTACCTCATCGAATGGACTGACTTGATCTGCGTTGCATGACGCAATATTGGTCATATCGTGACATCTGCATGGATGCAGATGGTGTGTGTGTGTGTGTGTGTTTGTGTGTGTGTGTGTGTGACATTGTAAGCGACACATCAGCACGCGATATCAAGACTGAAAACAAACAATTGACAATTGTTGATAAAAATCTAGAAACAGACAAACAAAACATACGCCATTGGAATCAGTATGGTCTAACAAGCCCCAAAAATAAAATTATAAACAAATTCTTTGCTACACAGTGTAATGTATGCCACTGCCATACAAGTTCAGTATTCCATAACATACCTTTAACAGCCAGGATCATGAGATATGCATTCGGTGGACGACCCTTATATCACGATACTGAGGGTAACGTAGAATCAGGGGAGAACGTCTGTATTACAATATTGTCAACTAATCTTCTTGCCCCATACGCGGCATGTTATGGCGGGCCCGTGCCAGAGTTTGCAAGTAACGTGAGGGGGGAAATGTAAGGCCTTTGGAAATGTCGATAAGGAGGTGCCCTGGTCTTAACTTGGCCTAGATTTTTTCCCTTTTGCAGCTACTTCACATATCTCAGTGGCAGAGAAAGTCAGTGTTACAGCTCTACATAGGTAGAGCATAATAAATTTCTCTATCAGGTATGTTATCATGATTATGAATGCGATATTAGAAACCTAAGTCTGTGTAAACAGTTATTTAAAATGAAACAGAAAAATGAGGAGTAGTATGCAAAATAAAATAACTCACTGAGGAAGAGGTAACTGAAAGCCTCAGAAGCTGACATGAATACGGACCTTTGTCCTCGTGCATAAGCCAACATCCAGTATCCACATCCGCATCATCCAGACGCCACCAGCACTTTCATTACCTATCCAGTGTCCTTAGGTGACTCAGATTATGTAGTTTTTTTCACTTTAGCTTGGCCCAGATGATCGTCCTTTTGCGGGTTACTTTGCCTAGCTCAGTGGCAAAATAATACAATGCTATGGTTGTTCATACTTTCCACAGAATTTCTTCATATTTCCCAACAACTTCTGAAATTAATCTCTTGTTACATTTCGGCCTTGAAGAAAGATAAGTGGCAATTTTAGACCAAGTCAGGGTAAAAAGAGTATAATCACTTATCCATTTGGAGTCCTGAAGGTTTACTGGTTTCAGGCATACATCAGATGGCAGTCCTGAACCTTTCGTGCTTCCGCTATATTATTTACAAATTAAAATCGGCTTCGGCTATGAATCAGTAGTTATTTCTCGGTCTTTACAAAAGTACACAGTCTTAATACAACGATCTCTTCGGTCTAATTCGTGTAAAGGTTAATGCCGACTATTGTTACTGTCAGTGTTATTTTGAATGATTAACGCGAAGTTATCGTAAATGGATGAAATAAAGAGCTGAGTCTCCATTCAACCGAGCTGCCGTTGTCTTCCTTCGTTGTCCATCTACATTAACGACTGAAAAACAGAAGATGGCCATAACTTTGGCTTATGGTTTCTGCAGTATGGATTTACCATTTTCCACTGAATATTTTACGTTTTTTCCCCTCAGTCTGTGAATAACTTCAAACTGATACCTATTTCTCCTTTCATATTGTTGTTTTTCTTCTATATGGAACTCAGCCTCACCTTCATTGTTCTCTTTCTTTGGCCACACGTTCTATCTCGTCATTCATTCCATCCATCTCCTAACCTCTTCTCTATACTAATGCATTTATACAGTATTCTTGCTTGTGCCAGAAAAATTTACTTATAGGAAGACCTCGTAGTGATAGGGTTAAGAATACATAGAGACACAGAACGTAACAGAGTAAATGAATTAAAAACAGGCAGGCAGAGAGATGAAAAACATGCTCATTATTCGCTCGTACCGTATATGTTAAAACCCGACACACTGAAAGACTCATAAAAACACACCTACACACAGAAAACAACAAAAACACGACCTCGACAAATTACTTTTCCAGTCAGTGGTCTCTCTCTCTCTCTCTCTCTCTCTCTCTCTCTCTCTCTCTCTCTCTCTCTCTCTCTCTCTCTCTCTCTCTCTCTCTCTCTCTCTCTCTCTCTCTCTCTCTCTCTCTCACACACACACACACACACACACACACACACACACACACACACACACAGTGATGAGCTTCAGTGTTGGGCACCAGTGACACCTCATCAATTCCAATGATATTAGCACGATTTAGTGGTGCTCATCACCCTTGCAATGGAGATTGATTACTGTGAGTTAATGGACCTGCATTTTAATCAAAAGCATCCAACAAGTCACTAAACCCATTTGTGACATAATTACTGGCAATTGCTAAACAGCGCTGCCAAAAACACCCACGGGAACAGAAGTAGGAATGTGGGTGTGAGTATAAAAGCGAATGAGAATCGAGTACAACTGTTTCTTGTTTAAATTTTAAGTGACAATGAAATTATGAAATAAGGTCCTCCACTCTTAATCCTCTCACCTGTTTATTACCACTCATGTAGCGGAGTAAAGTGTTCAGCACATTTCAGAAAACAGCTCATTTGGCACAGCATTTAGTCAGATTGTTAGTTGCGGTATGAATGTGGTTAGAACGGTTCACAGCTGCATGACAATATTAAATATTACTTATTTTCTCAGGAATAAATAACTAAGCATTCGTTCTATTTCAACTCGCCGTTCTTGGAGGTAATTAGGTGATATTCAGGTAGTCTATTTCCCCTAAAATAAAGATAACTGGACGTAGCAAGAAAACACCATGAAGGCGGCATCGTAAAGACAAGATTAATGGAAATTATTTGTAATGGTCCAACCTTAGCGTACGAGGCTTCTCATATGCTGAATAAAATTGTCTAACACCAGCTGTGCCGCCTGTGATGACCCACGGTTGGCCAATTAATAGCCACGGGACACCTCGTAAAACACGCAGTGAGCAAAATTTGACTTTCGTATTAGCAGTGTGATTGAAGTGGCCGTACCTGTAGCGTCAATGCTGCAGAAATATGGATCGAGCGTTGGCGCTCAACTGGGAACAATGAAAATATGCTTTTGAAAATGCTTATACCTCTACAGTACCAAGAGTCAAATGTTGAAGTCACTTCTCTGAATACACTTTAAACAGAGATAGGTAAAAAAAAAAAAAAGACGAAATAGTGATGAAGGTGTCTGTAAGGTAAAACGTATCGGTAAGCAGCTTACCAGGGTTCCCACAAGTAGGCCGTCACAGCCAAAATGGAGTACTCCCTAAGAGCCAGTCCCTGATGCTGGGCTCAGATATTCCCTTTCTGTCCGACACCACTCCTTCCTAGCTGCATTTGTTGACTGGTGGGGCGTGACTCGCAGGTGGAAAGGGTAGCAGTCGTGGTAACGGTGGCTGTAGTTGTGATTCTAACAAGTTATCTTCGTGGAAATCGGGATTCGGTGCTGGAAGTGGTGTTGAATGTGGTGAAAATTAATGGAATTATAGCCATTGTAGTAGCAGTGGAGAGTAGTGTTGAATAAATGTGGTGAGATTTTTTTTTTTAATAACAGAGCGGAGGAAGGGAAATAAATGA
Organism: Birgus latro; assembly: GCA_018397915.1. NCBI lineage: Eukaryota > Metazoa > Arthropoda > Malacostraca > Decapoda > Coenobitidae > Birgus > Birgus latro. The sequence goes on along the minus strand of JAGKTI010015324.1, from coordinate 7,710 downwards.
ACACAAAAATAATCCATACACCAGATTACTGGCGTCCTCTGTTCATAAAATATCTGTAACAGTTGGACTTGAACAGCTGTCGGTTGAAGTTTGGGGGGAAACAACTCCGGGGAAGCGAGTTCCAGAGAGATGCAGTTCGGGGAATAAAAGAATTCTGATAGGCAAAAGTTCTGCAATATGGCTGTGTGACATTCCAGTCATGAGCTCTACTAGATGCTCGTGTAGCACGAGGGAAGGCATGGAGAGGTGGCACAATGGACACAACTTCGTCTGAGCATTTGCCACAAAAAAATCTGTAAAATATATAATGCAAGAGAGGCAACATTCCTTCTTACTTGTAGGAGAATGAGTTTAGTTATAATAAGCAGAGTTATTAATATTTCCAACAGCTTTGTTCTGAATTTTGTTTAGTTGTTATAATGCAACCTCTCCACATCCATTCCACAAGGGTGAGCAATAATCATGCTGAAAGTGCACATGAATCTTATAAATTATAGCTATCTGCACCTCATTGAAGAAGTGACGGACTCTGTACAATAATCCAAGTTTCTTTGAGGCGATTTTAGCAAGTAATCTGACATGACACATCCAGCTGAGGGCACTGTTAAGTGAGACACTGAGAATTTCAATACTTTTGGAGATGGGAATATTAGTAGCACTGAAGGTAATATACGAATCTGACAATATCTGTCTATTAGTAAGTTGTATATATTTTGTTTTACTAGCATTAAATGAGACAAGGTTGTTTTGTCCCCATTCACTGATCATAGATAAGTCTTGATTTATGGAGATGGTTGTGCTGAGCTGAGAATTGGAAATATCAGACTTTGTAAATGGGTGTCTGAGTGTAAATGAACTGTGAAGTGTTGAGTCATCTGCATATGAATGGATGAGGTTGTGGGTGACAGATAAGAGATCATTAATATGAACCAGGAACAGGGTTGGCGCCAGAACTGATCCCTGTGGTACGCCGGCGTTAATTGAGTGGAAATTGGAATATACATCATCCACTTTTATTTTTCTGTCGCTAAGATATGAGGAAAGCAGAGGAAAAGACGTTATCCATAGCAAGGGAGTTTGGACAGCAGGGAACGGTGCCACACTCTGTCGAAAGCTACTGAAATATCAAGGGCTACTGCGTGCGTTTTTCCATGTTGGTCGATGGAGTGATGGATAGTATGAGTCAGGAGACTGAGTGTCAGTAGTGGATCTTTCGTGGCGAAAACCATAATTTCTATCACTAATTAAGTTGTTGGATTCAAGATGTTTAACTATGTGCTTATTAATTAAAATTCCAAATACTTTACCAAGAGAAGATGTGTCAGCTATTGATCTGTAATCAAAGGGGTCAGAGGAACTTCCTTTCTTTGGAATTCGATGGATATTGGCTTCTTTCCATGAATTAGGGAATGAAGACGTGCGTATGCATAATCTGAATAATTTAGCTGGAACAGAGGCAAGTATGGGGAAAACTTTTTCAAAGCAATTTCTTGAGAATGATCATAAATTATGGTAGTTTTTTCCAGTTTTTATATATAACATATACATGGGGTGGTGAAGATGATCTTAGCGTTGGACCTGATGGTGCAGTTGATATAGATTTGTGAAATAAGTGTTGTAGTGGAGAATAGTGGCTGTGGTTGAAGATGACTGTGGTGCTATACTTTTGGTAGCAGTGGCACGTTTGTGTACAAAGGCTCACATAGAAAGGCAAACAGCGTCAGCCTTATCAGCCTTCTCGAGGCTGTTTTTTGTATGGCAGGTTGTAAGTAAGGTAACTAGTCTGAGTCAAAGACAAGGATAGGAAAGCAGGAAGAGAGAATGTCGTGGAGGGAAGCTGTGGGGGTTGTTCTGATGATAGCTGTGATGTATATTGTGGCGGGTGAGTGTAGTGTTTTTAATAGTGAATGGTTTTGGTTATAGTGAGGGTTGCTCTGGTGGCAGTGGTGATACCTGTAGAGGTGGATGGCTGCAGTGTTCGTAATAATGAATGGATGCAGGTATAGTGTGGTTTGCTCTGGTGGCATAGGTGATATTTGCAGTGGTGGGAGATTTCAGTGTCGGTAATAATGAATGGGTGTATTTATAGTGAGGGTTGCGCTGGTGGCAATAATGGTGCGTAGTTGTCGAGCTGGTAATAATGAAGAACAATATATTTTGCAATCTTAAAGCTCTGCCCTATTTTTTTTTTTTATAACATTTGGGGACCAGGAAGCCATTTACCAACTTCAATTAAATTCATCGACTGTGCCAATAATATAATGAAGATATATCACCTCTTGAATGGGTTGCACTAGATCATTTAATTGGGAACTTTTTATTCCTTTAAGGTCGGAGAAACGACAAGAAACTGAGTATAACAGTCTGACGTAACAAATATATAACTCCTTAGGCTTTCACGTATTTAAGGGATTACTGGAGAAAAGGAAAAACAGTCTCGAAAAATAAATTAGCACGTAATAAAGGAAATCAAACTTGTTACAAAAGAGACGGCTCTTCTGGTGACTGATGGGGATGACAAAAGAAGTCGATAGGTAAAGCTAGGATACGGGCTGAGACAGGGGAAAGTATTTGGAAACTGAGTGGTAGAGACTGAGGGCCAAAATGAAGAGACACTTGTGAGGAAAGATGAGATTTATAGAGGCAGGATAAAGGTGATAGCGGTGGGGGGATTACAGTGGTAGGATATGGAAATTGTGTGTGTGTAACTCACAGGGTCGGTCAGGATCACTGGATGGCCGTGATCGTCAGCTTTTACCCTCCCGGAAGGGAGCTGAGAGCTCATATAGTCCGATCTTAGGGCAAGGCTGTGACCTTCACACACGCACACACCCATCCCCTTGCTCAAGGGGGACAGTAACCACCCACTTCGTCAGTGAAACTTTTCGCATCCTGAGCGAGGCGCGAGAACGTTACCACTGAGCTAGCGAGAGGAAAGCAAACGCTGAATCGAATAAAAAATCATTAAAATCTGTAGAAAGAGAGATTAAAGTTGAAATGGATTTTGAGTGAAGACCTCTAACGAGAGAGGAAATGGATCACCACTAACGAGCAGATTAAGGCTCGCATGCGGTGCCGGGCGAGTGGGTTAAGTGAAAGATCATCCACGCTAATTTGTTGCTCGGACTAGATTTCGAAAATCTTTTATTTTTGTGGTAAGGATTTTTAGGCAAATATTAATGAAAGAATATTGTAGCTTCTCTGTCTCTGTCTCTGTCTGTCTGTCTCTCTTTCTCAACAGACGGTATATTTAACACACACACACGCACACACACAAACACACACACACACACACACAAATCGTTGGTCATCTCACTGTAAGCCTCTCTCACATTATGATGTTTTATTTATTTTTTAAATAATTTAATAATACAGGTAGGTAATACATCGGAGATCTGTAAGTGACATTTATTTAATTAAGGGAAATGCTTGACGTCTTTGTTATTTCATTCTAACCATCATCTGTTTCTTCTATTCAGCTTAGAAATAACCTCTCGTAGTTAGACACCCATTTACTCTTTCAGTTCACTGGTGTCAGGTTATTATACTCTTGCTATACCCGACAATAAAATTTCACTCCGTGGAGAAAGTTTTTTAAACGAAGTGTTGGACTGTAACGTTCAGTGCTCCAGTTAGACCTGCTTTATAATTCATTTTAACTTCGCACAGATCTTTGTCCTTTTGCGGCTTATATCAAGTATCTAGGTGGGCAGAAAAAGAAGTGATGTATCTCTGCATCTTTTTCATGGCACCTCCTTGTGACAAGGCTTGTGTTTTGGTGTTAAGCTCTTGTTTTAACTCGGCACTTAGTATGGAGGGATCAATTTTAGGTCTTTACATTAAAAAAATGTATAGTTTGCAGTACACGTGAACAACGCCGTTCACCGGTGAGATAGATGAAAGGTAAAGTACTGTAAGTCTGCGTTCACCCCTTCCGAGCCTGGACGTATGTTTAGATTTTATTTTTGCCATCTACAGACGTTGGTATTGGGATTAGCGGGTTAAGATGAGGAAGATCTTCGATATGAGAAATCTTTACGAATCTAAATAATATAGTTTATATGCAACAAGAATGAAAAAAAAAGTTATCTGATTGATGGGATTATTGGGTAAAGGATGCCCACGTGAGAAACCTGTGATAAATTGGGGAAATTAGTCATTTAATTAACCACGGCAGTGTGGCCAAGGGAAAACTCTTACTTCGCTTCAGCTTCCATGGCATTTTCATATTTTTCCCTTTCTTTTTTTGTTTTTAACAAATTTTAAAGAACTACCTGTCTTATAATTATACTTTAATTAATTTATTTATTTCTGAGGACGGAGGGAAGAATATGAACGGCCTTGCAAGGTTGAGTAGGGATAATTTTTTTTTCGTGTTACAGGTTGTACAGAAAAATATGAAAATCTCAATTACAGTGTTACTAAGACACGTTTTGAATTACTGATGCAAATGTTTTGTCAGGATTTTGTATTTTTCGACTCCCGCCAGATTTTGAGAAGTATTTTCTGTAGCTAAACTTTAAGAGAATAATAGAAACAGCAGCGACCCCCCCTATCCCGCCCTTTTCCAGTGCCTCTCCTCCAAACCTATAAGGAGGGCACCCAGCTTCACTCTTCCCTTGTGGTCCTCCCATGCTCAGCCACGTCTGTTTTAAAGGCATTTGTTATACTGATGCGTTTCTGTCTGTCTGTCTGTCTCTCTCAAAAGCTTTTCTTCCACCCCATTTTCCTTTTTTCCTTATCCCTTTCTTTTTTTACGTCCTGCACTCACTTCTTCATACTTTCTTTCCTCTTGCCCTCTTTCTCCTTCTCTCTCACAACTCATTCAAAATGTCTTCCTCCGTCTTTCGTCCTCTCATTATTCCCTGATTGCCCTCTTGCCATTATTACCTCCCTCTGCCTTCTCTTCCCCTCCGCTTTGCTTTAGCATTTGCCGAGATCGTAGGAGGACCAGGTAAATGGCGGGTGTGAGAGGAAAGTAGCGAGTGTGTGACAGAGAAGGGAGGGTTGGAGGGAGTGACTGATATTTGAAAGAAAGAGCAAGAAGGAGAGATGAGAAATGAAAAGTGTGAACGTGTGTGAGAGAAAAGGCCAGGTGTGAGTGAGGGGGAAGATGGGTATGAGAGAGAGAAAGGAGAGAATATGTGTCGGAAAGCGTGAAATGCGACTAAGAAGGGAGAAGGGTTTGAGTGATTGGGCTGGGTGTGTGTGGCAGCAGGGAGGTGCACCTGTTGGGAGGAAAGGCGTGATCCATCACCACAGATTTATAGCAGGATGATTTTCCAAAGGAATTCTTCCGTTTTTTCTAATATTTAAGATATTGCATTATCCTATGCAGCTTTAATCTTGATCGAAATAGGATAATGGCATAAATAAACCACGTTCCCACTGACTTTATTCATAATTCACTCTGCGAGACATGTACAGCCATGTTCACAAGTAGGGATCCACATCTGTTCAAACTGTCTACTGTAGAGTCTGCTGTTGGTAAGATGTGGAACCGTTTCACTTACTGCCTTGTGCACTGGTCATCAATGCACCAGTAAGTGAGAGAAGTAGTTCCAAATCTTACAGCAATGGATACCATAGTACACAAAACGAGTAGATGCGTATCGTTTCTCCTGAACACGACTGTACATCGTGCATTGTGAATTCCTGACATCCTGGCTGCGTGTGGCAAGTCCTGGCTCTGTACTAGTGTTGGACTTGTTCATCCACAGGATTTGCTCACATTTTGGCCTTAGTCTGCAAAGAAACATCACAGTACTCTGTGTTCCTCAAACTACACACTATATGTTTATAAAGTCAGAAAGTAATTAAAAAACAGGAGTCTCTGCAACAAAGTTATTAACCCGTTCGAGTCGATAATGCCTATCTTATTACATCTTACCGTCAGACTTTCCCTTGTTTTTTACACGCCGTTGAAGAGAACGTAGTAACCCCTAACCCCTTTGCTACAAGACGTCTCTACTGAGCTGAATATTGTCTATCAGTAACAAGTATCATATATCAGAGGCGTTATCGTATTGCCAGTGTTGATGGGGGACTGTGTTTCACACCTCAGCCAAGAGAGACAGTTCTTTTGCAGAAAAAAACCTGCATGGCCGTAAGAAGAATAATGCTGAAAATACGCTATGCAGCTGAAAATATTTCAGTCGTATGCTGAGCCGCTCTGTTTTATTTTTCTGTAAAGTCGTAGAGAATGGGTGTTGAATCTTCACATATTAAAGAGAAGAAGATTAACAGAATATAATAATGAGAGAATAGCAATGAATAATTTTGCTGATGAGAATGCTGCTGGCAATGTTAAGAGAAATATTCTAAAATGGTTTGGCCATTTGGAGAGAATGGAGAAGAGAGACTAATGAGGAGGAGGAGGAGTCCAAGAATGAGATGGAGTGGAGATAAATGTATGAGAGAGGGGGTGAGAGTTGAAAGAAGGGTAGCCAAATGGCAGATAAACGGGCGACGTGGAGGTGACATATTTGTTGACACCCTTTAAAGGATTAAGGCGTTTGACAATAAACATAAGTTAGAAAGAATATTTTTTGTGAATTTTTTTGCTGGTGGTGATTGAGGAGCCAGCAAGTCAACCTCATTTTTACATAACACACTCGTATCAGTGTTACATCATGTTAATTCATTTTTCTTCGACAGTTATTTGGGATGAAGGCGTATGGATAAACACAGGTAGAAAGGGTGTTTATGTAGTGATGAGAGAGTTGCTGTGATAAAGACTACTATACACCTTCATTTCGAGAACTCTCCCTTGAGAATGCGTTAAGTGATCTACGATGAAATCTTGCTGGATTTAATGGAGATGGTTTCTATGCATGAGGGATTTCATCTAACATAAATTAATGTACTAGCCCAATGACAAAAAATAATAACAATAATAATGAATGAATGTGATGTCGTAATAAAAGGATTCATGATGATAAAAGTGGTTATGCTCTATTAAAATGAAATGTGGTGTAATGGTGATGTTAGGCTGTGCAGAATGCCTTTGTAGTGGAATGAAGTTATTTGACGTGGTGACGTGACAAACAGCGTCCAGGTGTGAGGGTTGATGTGATAATAAAGTGGACTGTGGGCAAAATGATATAAAGCTGTTGAGAGGGTAGTTCACAGCAGAAATGAAAAAACAAATAGCACGAATAGTAATGTTGTGATGTAGACAGTTGTAAGGCACTGATATTGTAAAGGTGGAATGAAATTTGAGATGAGAAGTTATACTGATGAAGACCATGTCGTGGTGGAAGCCACATATAGCCACATGTAGTGTTATTCAAGTGTATGAATATTAACACGGCTCTCGTGAAAAATTGCTCGGAATTAAGAGGAATGGTACAGCCTGTTTAACTGGCCTGGTAGAATCAGGAGCTTCAGAAATTGTAATGAAGCCTTCTCGTGTAGTTTCGTCTGGAAGGGTGAGTTTTTTGTGGAGTATGGTGTTGTGTAGTGTGGTGTTGTGGCGGTGTGCGGTGTGGTGTTTTGTGGTTTGGTGTGGCTCCCCAAATTTGGTAGCTAAAGTTGACGTAAGTGAAGAGCCTCGCATGCTAAAATCGTTAGTGAGAGACAGGTAGTCGTAGCTTCTGCTAAAGATGCTCACCAATCCAAAAATCGCGGCATTCAGTTTCTCTAGATCTGTTTTATAAATCACATAACCAGTAGCTGCCGGTTGCTCTGTGAGTCATTGCTGTTAAGAAT
>JAGKTI010015323.1:0-20640 GCA_018397915.1 Birgus latro | reverse complement strand
AAATGGCTTGTGGTTGATATCTTCCCTAGAGTCACCACTAATGACCTTCATGCCTGCCCTAACCTTCTCATACTGGCCTTAAATGTATGAAATAATGATAAAGACACTTAAAAACACACTATGGTACTCTAACTAAATTGAAGTGTGGTGGTAAACCACACTGTTACCTACACCATCTGCCTACAGCATCACCTCACACTATCACCCACACCACACCACACCATCACCTTGACCCTCATCCTCCACCATCATGTAGATCATCACCCACATTATCACCACACCATCAGTCACACCATCACCCCACATCATTTAGACCATCACTCCACACCATCACCCACACTAACATTCCATGCCATCACTGACTCACACCATCACCCCACACCAGTGAGGCTCTGAGCAGTCATGTGCCCTGTGCTGTGGGGTATGTTTCCATGCAGTGGCTGGAAGTGCCATTTTTAGGTATGTTTGGATCCTTATCACACATTGTGGTGGATCTCCCCACGATGTAGTAAAGTTTAGAAACTGGCCAATAGCCTACTGTGTTGTACTGTAGGTGATCAGCATTATTGGAGGATGCATTGTGTCCTGCTGTATGGAATATGTATCTTAGCAATCATCAGTATATCTACTGTAATTCCAATATTAATATGTGTACATATGTAATGCTTCTTTGACAAAGAAAAATACAAACTGTATTAGGAATGTGTAGGTATTGGGGTTGAGTTAATTGTTCTGTATGAATTTTACTTAAGTACTGCAGTGTGCTAGACAGTATTATGTTATGTCTGTGGCTGGACATCTGTCTCTCAGGGAAGGACTTTTGTTTTTTCATTGTTTCAACGCATGTTAGTAATATTCATGGAATTTGGATTTCATAAGTAAATTACACTATATGCTAAATTTGAGTAAAAACTTTTCATCATCTTTGATACAGACCTGTTCTAGGTTTCATCCAGATTCTATTATCAGAAATATAAAATGTTCTCAGGGATGTTCCAGTGGATACAGGTACATCAGCTCATATTCTCAAGTGGTATTTTTTTTTTTTTAAATTAAAAAGTCACCAGGTGTGTCAGCTGGTCACCCTCCTTTAAATACTGTATTTTGGACAACAGCAGCCTATCCTCAGGTTTCACCCACTGTACAGCTTACAAAGGTACAATAATTTTGGACTGACTGGTGCTATTGTTTTGTCTCAATTACACAGTGAAGCAGCAAAGTATCTGTGTGAGCTGTTGGAACCACTGCCAAGGGAGGAGCATGAAGAGTGGGTGGAGAAGGTGATTGAGGCCGTACAGAAACTACCAATTAACTCCACACTTATCTCCAGGGATCACATCCACAAGGCAGCCCAGGTCAGTCATGTCTGGGCCTCTGTTGTAGGCCATTTACTTCAGTTTGGTGAAATTATGCCTTGCCCCTCAAGCTTGGAAGAACTGTGTGAGGTCACAAGAACAGAGGTGCATCACCTCTTTAATGTCCTTAGTGACCAAGCATACTCTGCTTACTGCTTATGTTGTTTTGAAAGTCAGTGTGACAGTGCACATTCATCTCACCATTCTCATTTTATTGGACAGTACCCATACTCAAATCTGTAGGGATCTTCATTACTTACTGTCCATATTTTATGACCATAAGTGTGTCACACTTCTCACAGATGAAGCATATAATTTCCCTGAAGTTGGAAGAGAGTCACTTTCCCTTCAGTTGTCAATTGGAGCTATAGCTCTCAGCATTTCTTTCAACCACTTGGTTCATGTGATTGAGCAAACTTCTGCAACACACCTTCCTTTAATTGTATCCCCTGAGTAGCAAGGAACACCAGCACATTCAGGTGCCTTATCATTGTCCATTCCCCTTGGCTGAACCACATAATCACCCTTGTGAATGACACACACACCACTTGTTATAGCTCCTACCACTAACCTACAGTATGTCTCTTACCAGTGAATACCTTTAAAAATTTGTGGCAGTGTTACCTTGCAGCAGATTAAGAAGTTGTAATTGGAATTTTTTATTTTCATAATCAGCCATCAGCAACAGTCTAAAAGTCTGTCAGATTTTGAAAAAGCCCAGCTGTGCCCTGTGATTCAGATAACAGCAAAGGATTAAACTGTGGCATGCAGTGCCATCTGGATAATGCTGTTCTAAAGCCCACAGTGACAAATTTTTGACCAAAAAGTTGAAAAGCTGATTCTTGCATATTTTTGCATATTGCAGTTTCCAGCAGTTCTGCATTGCCACATTGGGTATGATGGCCATTTTTTTTTTTTTTCATATTTTCTGAGACTCCCGGACATCACTCTGACCTAATGAAAGAAGAATTAGGTCAGTGTTCATTTTTGTTCTTACACTCCCTCTTCTGTCTTTCTTTCCTTCATTCTTTCCTCTTTCTGCTGCCTGTGGGTGACTCTACACTGAGTGACAAGCCAAATAGTTTCCTGTACACCAGGAAACCATTTACTATGCTTGGTGGTAACCATATAACCAAATTATGGCACCTGGTGGTTTAGTGGGTAATTAAGGTAGCCCAATTGGATTGAGCCCATGTAGGTTTATATCCAAGGGATGGTTGGGGTTTATTGCTCAATAATGCCACTCAGGGATGAGTGACGGTGGTCACTCTCATCTTAAATGTCAGGACCAACCTGCCTAGCCCTGGGTTCCTACACATCTCATGGGGCGACATAGGATTGGATGATGGATGGATGGATTGAAATAAATGAACAAATGCACAGACAGACTTACACATCTTGGGTGCATTATTTAGATTTGTGAACTCTCCACAAACAATGTGTAAGGCAGCAGTACCTGTATTAACAGCCCTTTTCCTGCATGCGGCATAGTGCCACTGATGAGTCCATCAGATGTGCCTCTTTACTCCACTAACTACATTTATCCTCCCAGTAATCACTCAGACTTCAAGACTGTATAACCCTTCTCCTCATCCAGAATTTTTCCGCAGCACATTCCTTGTTATCATCTGTAACTCCCTGTTTGGTATTGATCGTAGGTTTTATTTGTATACTATAATAAGGATTTTGTGTCCTTGTCATTTATAGAATGTGTGTGCGATATAATTAACCTATAACTCATTTGAGACACTGATAGGGTATATTTTTTTCGTTTACCCAAAATAATTTTATTCAGCTTTGAAGAGGAATATCATATTAAAAGAGCGACAGAGTATTAGTGAGCCTTCAGGTCATCAGATTTTTCTTAGTTTTTACTGGCTAGATTTTCAGATACTAACTTGGTTAATGCAGAAACATTAATTTGATGTAAACCTGAATGGAAGTACTGTATGGCAACTTCTCCAGTCAAGAATACCATACTGGCAATTTTATAACCATAGTTAAGTTTGCTGTGGTATTGGAGAGGGACTTCTTCACCTGGTGGTACTGTTAAACTGGGTAGCTCTGTAATCCTCAACTCCCCTTTCTTCTGAAAGTAAGTTAGTAGAATAAAGGGTAGGGCATCTTCAGCCTGCAGGTACACCAGGTTCATGCTTAGGACCTTGTCACAGCAACAGCAAAGTTTGCAATTTTATGTTTTGTTGGGAAAACTGAGCACCATATAAATGTATAACACACAACCTGCTTTCTTATTTTTCAGGAGGTTGGGACATCAGAGAATGATGACATTGAAACTCTGTTACATGTTGTTGACATCTTCAAAATTCCAAAGTTCTCGTACAGTGTAGAGCGGAGGAAGTTTGTACTCACACCAGGCAGAGATTCAAACTTGCACGGGGATGCCTTGGATAAAGCGACCATGTTTAGAGACAGGTGGGCAGAGATGGAGAGGACACAGTGGCATGATAATTTAGATGTAATACTGTATGTAGATGCAGGCTTGCTATCACTGACCTAATGAAGGATTGTCATACATATGAATGATGTACAGCTACAATTATGGTAACTGTAGTTGGTTTGTTTTCATTTGATGGAACTGAGCCAGTTGCTTGAAATTTGATGAACTTTAGTTGTAAGGCAGAAATGAGTCTTCATATCATTAATGAAATATTTCTCCAGTTTGAATACACATGACCATCAACCAGGCTGAATGGGGTTAGGTGAGACTCTTTTAATGTTAACAGTCTTTTGCCTGTTGCCTCCACCAAGGAGGTTATGTTTTCACCCTGTCCGCTTGTTTGTTTATTGGTTGGTTTGTGAGCAAAATTACACAAAAGCTACTGGATGGATTTCCACAAAACTTGGTAGAAGAATGGGCCTTGGCCCAGAATAGACTCCATTAAATTTTGGTGCGAATCTGGATAAAGGTACGGGTCCAGGATTTTTTTTTCACTTTCTTTAACATTGCGAGATTGGGCGTTTTTCGACATTTTTGTAAATTTTTCAGTGAATATTGCATGGATCTTAATTTAAAAAATCAGGCACATTTAGGATATCGGTATCTATGAATGTGTACAGTTTGGCATGGATCCATATAAAATTCTAGATCTAGTGGATTTAAATATTCTTTTATAGTGGGGTAGTCTTTTTCCAGCTGCATGTTGGGCCTTGGCAGAGGGATGCACTCTACTGAGTGCCATTCTAGTGTTAGATCTGTTTTTTTTGGCTTATAATAGGTATCCCAGGGGATAGGGAAAGGGGAGGAAATTATGTACGGTACTGTATATATCTCTCATGTACTGTATTGTGAGAGATGACTAAAAGGAGGGAATTGTGGAGTTGGGAATCCCAAAACTCTTAAATCATTTACTCTGTGAAAAGGTTATCCCTTACTTTTGCATAATAATCCCTTGCTTAATAGTACATATGTGCTCCAAGAAATTACCACTTGAAATGTAGGCTGCCCTTCAATTTACGAGTGGGTTCATATTGTCACAGAATCATATGTATTCCCTCTGCCTCCATGTGCATCTCATCAATTTCATAAAGCCTTCTGGTACTAATGGGATAATTGAAGTCACGCCCTCCTTGCAGATACTCAATAGTGTACCAGCGCACATGCAACCATGACCTATTCCGGCGGCCTGTCATTGGCTCCACCAGTCACACTGCCACCAAGAAATTTGGCCTCATGAAGGTGGGCATCAGTCGTATGTGTTTTATTCTATTCATGCTACTTCCACATGATTTGATTCTACTCAGGGAGGACCTCTGGTAATGATGGTGTAAGGCAGGGTTCCTCAACTTTTTGTTTTTTGTTTTTTTCTCATGACCCCCATCTAAGCCTCATTTACCTCTGTGGATCTTTTCATATCTGCTGCCAGTTGGATAAGCAATGGTGAAATGTGAATCTAACATTCAAATTGTACCTTGTGTTGAAAAAAAAAATAGTAATCAAAGGCACACAAATGTTTCAAGTTGGTGACAACTTCGTGACTAATTTTTGTTGTTTAAATGTGCTAGAGTTGTCTGGTTTTGCCACCTCAGAGCATTTATGATGTTAAAGATTTTTTTCTGATGAACATTAAGTTTCATTTAGTAGAAGCTGCCCATTTTTCAGTGATATGTGCATTGTAAATTATGATAATTTCTAACATTTATGCTGCTGAAATTAGCAGAGAAAATGAAATGTGAAGATTATGAAATATTGATGGTACACCTGTCAGTTACGTTTGGGTGGCCCACTCAGAAAGTTACGGTGGCCCCCTGATGTTCTGTTATTCCATGTGGGCCCCTAGAAACATGGCATGGCTCCCTGGGGGGCTTATGACCCATTTTGAGAACCACTGGTGTAAGGAACTATTTCCATTCTGTTGATCTTCCCAATGATAATACTGTACAATATATTTAATTTTATTCTTTTTAGTTATCTCCAGATCATTTTTGTGCAGCACAAGGACCAGAAAGTTTGGTCTGATAAAGGTAGCCCATAACTACATTCATCTATCTATCTATCTATTGCCAGACGCCATAATCCCATAAGGGGTGGCCATTTGACTTTGAGTTATTTGTTTTACAGGGAGGGGCACTAACCCTCCACCAACCCACTTGTTGACAAGTAGGGAGCACGTATGGTTTGGTTATATGGTTACCACCCAGCGTTGTAAATGGTTTCTTGGCTTACAGGAAACCATTTGGCTTGTCACTCAATGTAAAGCTACCTGTAAAAGAAAGAAAAGCAATAAGAAGTGACAGGAAAGATAGGAAAAATAGGAAGAGAGGAGGGCAGGCACAGAAAAAGAACGATAAAGGCTAAGGAAGAAGTAGGCAGCACTACATTCATGCTTTTATTTTATTTTTGCTACCTCAAGATGATTTTATTCAGCTTAGGGAACATCTGTAATAACAAAAGGGTAAGGAACTATCCCCCTTAATCCCTCCCTAACATGAGCTGTGTTATTTTATTCTTGGTACCTCCAGATCATTTTATTTGGCATTTAGGAGACCTCTTATAGTAAGGGGGTAAGGAACTAACTTCATTAATTGTGTCCCTGTGATAGTCGTATTATATTCTTGCTACATCCAAATAATTTTATACAGCTTAAGAATGCTCTCAAATAGTAAGGGAATTAGAATAATTGTCCAGTAATCCCATCAGTACAGTGAGATCTTTTTCTCTCTCAGCCTCCAGATTATTTTTATTTATCTTGGGAAACATCTTTATAGAAGGGGTAATCATCAGGGGGCATCACCATCCATTCACTTGATGTAATGCTGCTTTGGGTGTCTACCCTGTCCTCTTTTCCTTCCTTCCTCTTCTCTCTTTCATTCCCTTATTCTTTCTTCTTCCTTCAGTCTATGGATGACTTTACACTCCCTCTTCTGTCTTTGTTTCCTTCATTCTTTCTTCATCCTTCTGCCTATGGGTGACTCTACACTGAGTGACAAGCCAAATGGTTTCCTGTACTCCAGGAAACCATTTACTCTGCTGGGTAGTAACCATATAACCCAATTGTGGTGCCTGGTGGTTTAGTGGGTAATTAAGGTGGCCCAATTGGATTGAGCCTGTGTAGGTTTATCCAATGGATGGTTGGGGTCTATTGCTCACATAATGCCACGCAGGGATGAGTGAGGCAGGTAACTCTCTTCTTAAATGTCAGGACCAACTCGCCTAGCCCCAGGCTCCTGTGATCCTCATGGGGCAACGTAAAATTGGATGATGGATGGATGGATGGTAATCACTGTATATATACTGTATTATTCTCAAAGCAGAGATCAAGAAAGTACATGCAAGGCCAAAAGCAGGGTGTTATGGTAAGAGAAACAGTGTTTGGTGTGAAAGTGGAAAATTGTACAGTATGACTGGGAGAGCAGATAGATGGACATTGTGGTATGGAAGATGAAAGTTTTGCACATTGATGAGGGAGAAGGTGGAGGAATGCCTCTAGCTGGGAAGCTGTTAGAAACAACCTCCATTAACCTCTTCACTAGAGTGATATCTTTATTTTCTTTCTTGGTACAGTTAAGTGATTTTGTTCATCTTAGGAGAGATGTTTTGTAGTGAAGAGATTAAATAAAACCATTTTAACCCTTTCACTTCAAGAGGTTTTCCCATAGCTGAATAAAATACCTATAGTTTGGTAGCAATGAGAAGTGGAAAAAAAAAAATTACATCAGAATCAGTAGTTGTGTAGCCTGTGTTATCCTTTCCTAATGTTCTGCTACATTCACTTTAATTTGGCCTGAATTTGCCATCTCTTCATCTTTAGTGCTGAGTTGTAACAAGACATTAACACTAGAATATGGTTCCAGTCTTGAAGAAGTGCACTGGGAAGGATGTAGGGCTGTACAGTTGTTATATTCTCCCACAGAACTACAGTAAATAAGCTACAGAAGGATAGTTATCTCTGCCTAGCTAGTTAAAGTTATTATTTAAAAAAAAAAAAAAAGCTATAGCAATTGCCCAGGTGGAGTATCTGCTGGGGTCCAGCACCCGGGTAGAGGAAGTGGTGGTGCTGGGGCTGCTGACACAGTTGGTGGAGGGACGCCATCACCTTGAGGATGACACTGGTGCCGTACCACTCTCTCTCACCTCCACTAAATTCCACACAGGTACACGCTATCACTATAGTCTTTTCACTGTAATTTGGTCTAAAATTGCCATCTCTCCTTCTTGAATGCTGATTTGTAACAGTAGATTAGCACTAGAAAGGATAGTCATGAGAAAGTGCCATTGAAAGACTGTGGAGCTTGTCTATTTCAACCACTGACCTTAGTTGAAATAAAAAGCAAAAGGACAGAAATCTGGGCTGTGGTAAGATGAAAGGACTGTAAATACATGCATACCAATTCTATACCTAAAATTTCACATAGCTACACAAAGATTTTTAAAGCTTGGATGATGTGTGGGCAATAGCTTGGCACATTTCACTGGGCAAGCTTTGGTTATTGCCATTGGCATGTTGTTTTGATTCAACTTTTATGCTATGTCTTCTTTTGTTTCTGGATTCTGCCTCACCCTGTCTTAAGGTGGGAGTAGGGGTTGGAATGATGTTGTAATAAATGTCTTTTCAAAATGGGTCTGATCCTCAACCATTCCATAAGTAAGATTAATGGTGACATTATGGATTAAAATGGTCTTCCTCATAATTCATCAGTGAGGTCATCTGTGTGGAATTCCATAATGGTTGAGAATTGGCTCCATGTTAATGTAGCATTTATTACAGAAACTTAGCAAAAGACTTAACCTCCTAATACTTGGCAACTTTTCCCATGACACCCTGTATACAGTATTACAGTACAGTGAATGTTGAAAATAATCATATTCATTTATTCTCCCTGCTGTGTTCTGCACATTCTATATATTAATGGGAAATTGGGTAGGAATATTGATGATGATGATGATGATGATGATGATGATGATGATGAAGATGACAGCTCAGCCCCCCCCCCTTCCAATCTGATGAAGTATTTTTTAGTGCATTTGTACTACTGAACTAATGAACAGTTTTACTAAACTTAGGGGAAACACTTCAGAACTGACGGGTTTGATGTAGTCTTCATTAACCTCGTCACTGCTCTGGGTCTCTCCTGACTCATTACAAAATTGTCTAACAGCACTAAGAATAATGCATAAATGCCCATTGGTTGATGAGGTTAATAAAGCCCCTCTGTCTCCTCTTCAGGTTTGTTCACCCATAACTGCATGGTGCTAGTGGAAGGCTGGTATGAGGACGAAATTTTACATGCAGCTGCCATTGGTCTGCCTCCACCTGAAGCTCCAGATGTTACCAGGTGGGGAAGGACTTTTGGAGTCTGTACATGCTAAAAGATGTTGCAGTAGATATATATGCATTTACACCTCATTATTTTCACTTCATTGTAATTACTACAGTCCATTATTTTATTGGTTTCATCCATAATCTCTGTAATTTGTTGTGTATTGTGTGTACTGTACAACACTTTCAACCAGTTTGTGACATACTGTATATGTTGCTAATGACTGAATTTATTCAGCAGTGGTTAACCAGGCCAGTCAAAGGGTTAGATCCCCATGATTAGGATGGGAAGCAGTACTACCCATGTACTCCTTACATGCCTTAGGTGACCAAAACAGATAGTAGTGAGAGTTAGAAATTCTTGTTTGTATTGTCATAGAGATGTAGTGACCTCACTGCTCAGCACTTCAGCATAGATGATAATAGTAATGATGTTGGTGATGATGATGTTGATACTGTTGATGCTGATGATGATGATGATGATGATGATGAAGTTTTAAAATTCATAAGTAACTAAACTTTTCCCAGGGCCCTGCTAGGCAATGTGAACTATTTTGGTGGCCCAGGTAACAGCTGTGCCAAAAACGATGCTCGGCTGATGAAGTTGGAGAAGTCCAATGCTGGTGCCATGTTTGTTATTTTGGCAGATGTGTGGCTTGACAAGATTAAGGTGAGGAAGGACAGAGGGAAGAAGAGGTAGATGGATGTAGCATATAAGTGTAAGTGGAAATGAGGTATGGAGGTTGAGGAGGCAAGGGAATTGACAGGATTGAGTTAGTAGATTGAAATATGTATGGAGAATGACATAACACGGATATTGCAACCCTTCGTTTTTTTCACATGATAAGTAATAGAATGACTGTCTGGAGTCAGGCTTTCGGTGGCTTGGTGTGTGAGTTATTGTCCAGCCCTTTTCATTGGATACAGTATGCTATTGACAGTTCTCCCACATTTGTACTTTCTCTTTCCTTGCTTTTGGATCCTGCCTCACCTTATCTTTAGATGAAAATAGGGTCAGGATGTAGTAGTATTAGTTGTTCCCTAAGTCTGGCTGAATAGCCCTGAGTCCCTAAGGAATGCCATGGCAGAGACTGGGCTTTCCTACAGAGTTCTCAAGGAGTGTATGTTGTGTTGTTGGTGTAGGTGATTGTGTGCAGTGCAGTCTTCCATGATGTGCTTAATAGTATGGGGTGCTGTGTTACATCCTGGACAGGCGTCCAGGGCTGGATGATGCCCACATCTCAGCCTGCCCAGGTGGACCCTGTCCTTACAGAGGAGATAGCGTTCAGAAGGATGGATATCAAGAGGCTGTGCATGCAGCTGTGTTGTCTTTGAGTGACTGAATGGAACGGCGAGTGATTTGAGTATGAATATGCTTCTGGAAGTTGGTCTGAGGCGGGCAGGGGGGAAGAGATGAAAGTATTTGTGTATGATATCGTGTGCTGGGTGTTGTTTTGATATTCCTTGGTGTGTGTGGATGTGCTGCCATGTAGTGTAGTGGATGTTGTGGGTTTGTGGAGGCTGCAGCGAGAATTTGGGTGCGTCTCATGTCTAGATGATCCTTGACTTTGAGGACTTTGGTTTCTTGGTGTATGTGGTCTGTAGGTGTAGTAGCTGTGCAGCCTGTGATTATTTTTGAAGGCCTTGTTTTGTATGGTCTGAAGAGTGTAGTAGTGTGTTTTAGTGAGGTTAGGAGCCCAAGCAGGGCTTGCATAATTCATCACTGAATGTATATATTGTTTGTATACTGTGGTGGTGGTTCCTTTGTTGTGTCCAAATGATGTATGGTCAAGTGACTTCAAGGCATTGAGTCTAGGTGTTAATTTATTTTTGATGTTTGTGATGTGTTGTTTAAATGACATTGATGTATTGTATGTTACACCGAGGATTTTGTGTGTGTGTGTGTGGTAGGGGAGTGTTGTCAATGGTGAGGTGTGGAATGTGACTGTGTTCTGCTGTCCAGTTTGTGAGAAGGGTCACTGTAGATTTGGCTGGGGCTATTTTGAGTCTGTTTGTGGTGAACCATTCATGTAGTGTTTTGAGGTAAGGTAGGAGGATTTGTGTGGCTGTGTTTGCATTTTGGTGTGTGCATGTAAGTGTTATGTTGTCTGCATAGGAAGCTCTGTGTATTTGTTGTGTGTGGGGGTGTGGGTATATCATGCATGTATAGGTTGAAGAGTGTTCATGATGGTAGTGATATCAATTAACATCACATGGGTGCACAATAGCTTGAAAAAAAAGTATGACAATTTCCTTTTGTAGTTTATTCTTGCAACCTTGTATGGAAGAAGTGCAGGAGAGTCTCTTAAGACCACATTAATGCAGCCATTTTCCTATATAATCTTGTTAGAGAAGGTAAATGTTGGTAAATCAAGGGAAAATGAGTAAGTTGACCCTTTTGGTGTTGTGGATGCACCTAGGTGTTTCAGGCGAGCATAAGACAGTTTAGTTTGGCAGAGGAAGATCATTGTTGTCAAAGGTTAGAATCTTATCAGACTAACCCGTTTGTTACCATTAACTTGCATAAATGTTATATTCAGGCTAACATACCGCAGTTTTGTTCAGCTTGGAGATTTTGAGTAGTCATGACTGTAAAAACTATAAATCCTACCTGACATATCTTTACTAAGGAAAATCAGTCAGGATAATGATGGTGATGATGATGATGATGATGATGATATGCCTCAACAGGTGATGGACAAACTACGTACCCTGTTTGCTGGTTACTCCAGGTTCCCTCCCACTGCCTTTATAATTTGTGGCAATTTCCTTTCAACAGGACATGGAGCCCAGCAGGTCAGTTACAGTCCCTCTCTGCTGCAGTGTTGTGTCTGTTTCCATACTGTTACTCATACCAGATACTACTCCTCTGAACTTCTTTGCTTACACTTGTACTATAAGTGGTTTATAGCAAATCGGAAGTGAATAAATTAAACATTTTTCATTTTAAATTGTTTCACCCAATGTTGTTTCAATATTATGCTGCTGATAGCTAACTACTTGCTATTCACTTACTTATGTCCCTATTTCAATATATAAATGTCTGATTTTTTTTTTTTTCTCAGTCATGAATCAAGAACATGACATGAAATTATTAACCACTCATTGTATTTACAGTATGTTCCTGATTCATCATATAAATGTCTGAAATCTGATTTTTTTTTTTTTTCTCAATCATGAATCAGAAGCATGACTTAAAATCATTTAATTAAAGGTGGCATATTGCCCACACACATTCTAGATTTAAAGTAAAGACTAACCTTACAGTGGAAAAGGTTTTCTTTGTCACCATATTAGACTCTGTTTTATTAACAGACAGATTTCTCAGATTGAGGTAATTCACAAACCTTTAATTTATATCTAGTGAAGGGACAGTCTAGAGTGCCTTGACAAGTCTGAAAAAAGCAAATTTTGGTGGTTCGAAGCTTCACTTATTTAGGGTTGACTATAGGCACGTTTGTGGCCTGATGGCAGAGGACAGAGTGATATGGAGGCAATTTATTTGTAGCCACCCTTTCTGGGATTTAGGTGGCTGTCCATAGATTGATAAGACACATTTTGGAAGCAGAGAAGAAAACTTGTTTTAAAAAAGAGAAGTAAATGTTTTCATAGAAATTTTTAGCTGTTTGCTGTTTAGTTCATAGATATTTGCAGAACTATTCTCTTTGTACAGATAATGCAGTACAATACTGTATTTCATAAGGACTTGATATTCAGTTAACACACGCAAGTAATCTGTTATCCAAAACATCCATGGTGTAGATATTCTCTTGTCCTGTGGAATTTAGATATGAAAGACTTTTGTTATATGGTAATGTTCCTTACTTATTGTCACTACAGGTCATTTTTGTATCATCCATATTGTTTATAAAGGCTCCATTCTTTGGCTTTGGTCACCTAAAGGTGGCTTTCCATGCTGCTTGATCTCTGGCAGCCTCCCTATTCAGTCCCTTATTCCAGAGGTCACGCTCTGTGACCTCGTCCTAGCTTTTCTCTGGTATGCCTCTAGCAGCCCTACCCCTGGTGTTCACACTTCTCACTTTCCGCACCCAAGTATCATCCTCCATCCACCCCACATGTCCAGACCATCTCAATCTGCCTTCCCTCATTGCAGCACCAATACACTCCAGTCCCATTCTTCCACTCAACTCTTCAGTTTCCTTTCAGAGAGGAAACACTCCCATTGGTCAATCTGTCACACTCCCAGTGTGTCAGGAGTGTAGCAGATTGGCCAATTTAGGAATCTATTGCTTCATTTCCTCCTTACTTCAGTCTTTTTCTTTAACTCTTAGTATCGCTGTAAGACTTGCTTCTCCATGTAGAGTAAGTCTGTTATCCTATGGTAGAAAAACTGGGTAATTGAATATAACTGTGATGAAAATAATGAGCTGAAATACATATTTGAACATCTGCACCTGTGGCTCCTACAGCATGATCCAGTCATTCTTACATATTGTAATCTAGTTTTGCCAAGATGTGATAAATGAACTATGGGCAAAGATCAGGTTATGGGATTAGAGACAGCTTGGTATTAAGTGAAGCCCACTCTCACTCATTACAGGCAAGAGAGGCACGGCAAGCATTCACATCCTTGGGTAACTTGCTGGCTGGCTTTCCAGACCTGGTGACACACTCGCGCTTCATCTTTGTTCCTGGACCCACTGATCCAGGCCCTTCCAACATCTTCCCAAGGTCAGCTTATCACCACCTCATATCTCCTTTGTGTAACTTAGGTATATACTGTATTCCCTTCTTTCTTCAAAACATCCTTAATGTCTTCATCTATTAACCCATTCAGTTTAAAAGATCTTAAAAATGAACAAAATGATCCATTGGTAGCCAGGATTAGGTACAGTATTAATGACATCACTGAAGCGAATAATTTAGGGGAAAAAAAAAAAAGCAAAAGCATTGTATCCATATGGTAAACTGGATTGGGCCTTCTTGCTTTGCTGTCCATAACTTCAGCAAATACAGTAGAAATCAGTCATAGCCTACTTCTCCAAAAATGGCTTCAAAAGGATCTACAAGTCTGTTGCTGTTTACTTTCCTATATATTCTTTTCTGTTGTGCTTGTTCATATAGTTTTGGCTGTTTTCTCAGAACCAACTTTTTTTTTTCTTCAGATCCTACCACATATCAACATTGTGTGACCACTCAACATTTATTGTGTTTGGTGCAGTTTATAGTTTTTCTTGTAGCTGCATTGTCATTGAGGATTAGTTTTAGTCTTCTTTGTTTTATGCTTCATTATTTGACCACTTCTAGATCCATTTTCTAATTTCTTATGGTAGAATATATAGTATCCAGTACCTTAGACTATATCTTAAATAAATTTACAAGGTGTCACCTTTGGCATTCTGGGTACCTCTTCCTGTATTACGGTATTTTTTAGTCTCATGCTCGGTTTTCTTCTGATCTTTTCAGTGACATCTCCCATAAAAAAATTTCACCTGTTTTTCTTTCTTTGTTTTTCTCCTCATATGGTCATTAAAACATTTCTTTACTTCCTGGTATGAACGTCATTCAGGGACTGGCCATTGTACAGGTGAAGGTTTTCAGTGTACTGAAAATTACTTTATCTCACATAAGTGTTACACCTCTTCTCTTCAGAGGTTAATGTTGTAGCATGTGCTTGGCTTATCATCATCATATATCATTTCTTCAGCTGCATTGATAGAGCTGCTGCTCTTTCATTGGAAATTTCCTTCCACATCATCAGCAGATATTTGTTGACCAGATATCTTCCAGCTCATCCATCTTTTTTGCTTTGCCTCACACGCATAGTATATGAATCTTTAGACAGTTCTGAGAATACCTCACTTGACCATTATACTTCATTAATCCTATACAACAGGGGTATCCAACTGGCAGCTTGCGGGCCAAATCTGGCCATTGAGTCATTTTTCATTGGCCCCTTGACAGACTCAGAAGAATGAAAATAATGAAACAAATTTAAACAGAGTTTTTCTTTTTTCTTTTTATTTATGTATTTAATGGAAAATGTTATGTTAATGGAAAATGTAAAAGCAAATATATGAATTTTTCATTTCTTCCTATGTACGATGTATGTTCAGAAAGTATCCGACCTTAGGCTCTAAAAAAAGAAACAGCTAACCTGTTGAGCAAGGACACCAATCTTCCTCAAAGGAGGCCCCTTCTGACTTGCCACATGTAACCTAGAATTCTTTCCACAGCCTAAAACATTTTTTAAAGTTGGTTTTTGTTATCCTGCAGGTGCTTCATCACATTTGTCATGATCACATCTCTCAGATGAATGTTGCTCAAGACATGTTGGGATGTGCAAATTGCGATCCAGATTTTCTGAAGACTGTTATCATTTGGGTGTACGGATATGACCCTGAAACCAAAGCACATTCATCCCAGTGGAATCATGCAGAGTCACCTCAGCTAAAAAAAGCACAACAGGTCAGCAGCAAGGTGAAATGTACTCGCATGTTGACAGTTTTTCTCGATTAGCCTACCATGGTGTTGTGCATCAAGAATACGCACCAGAAGTTCAGACTGTCATCAGACTTTACTACCTCGATGTTATCCACCGTCTTTATGACACAGTTCGGTGGAAGAGACCAGACCTTTGGAAAGCAGCAGGTTGGAAGCTGCACCATGACAATGCCCCTGCCCATTCTTCTCAACTGATTCAGGAATTTTGGCCAAGCACAACGTCCAGCAGGTCCAGCAGGCTCCCTACTCACCAGACATGGCTCCGAGCGACATTTAGTTATTCCCCAAGCTCAAAAGTCTACTGAAGGGTTCCTGATTTGAGACGAGAGAAGAGATCACGATGAATGCGGTGAAGCACCTGCAGTAGATACTGAAAACTGACTTTGAAAAATGTTTCAGGCAATGGAAAGAATGCTGGGCTACATGTGTCAAGTGAGCAGGGGCCAACTTTGAGGGAGATCAGAGTCCTACCTCAACAGGCTATTTATTTGTTTAGAGCCTAAGGTCGCATACTTTCTGAACAGACCTCGTGTAAATGTTTAGACAGAGGAAAAAATGCAGGTGGAAAAAATGTATGGCCTTTCTTTCAATCTGATTTTCATAATCCGACCCTAATCCTAAATTTTAGTAATAGCCCTGCTAAACAGTTTATTATGCTGTACCTTAAAGCTTGCCTTTGTGTGAAAAATATATCCATTTCAGCATCATTAGTTAAAGTTAAGGTGTTGAGTATTCTGAGGTTCATTTTGCATACATAGGCTGTACTGCACCCAGGATTCCCAGCATGCCTTACTCTAAACCAGGGGCAGAATTCTCGTGGGATTAGGAGGAGCTCAAGCACTTTTTCCATATTAATTTATATTTCATTTTACATTTGATTTTCCTGTTTTACTTAAGGCTGTGGCAAGTAGTTTTACTTCATGAGTGTGAGTTTATATACCTTATTTTTATTTGTTTATTTACTGCTTACTTCCATAAGATTCTTGTACTTTATTAACCCGTACAGTCCCGCTGTCGGCATGGTGCCGACAGTACAAAACATCTCCAGTAATCCCACCAACGTGATGGTGATGACAGCTAAATTCGAGTTCTGTAGCACGTCTCAGACTGCTTCAGTCTAGCCAATTTTTTGCTAAGGAGTAGCTTAATGTACTGGCAACACTGTGCACAAGCACTTATAGGAATGAGTTTGGTTCTGCGTGGGTGGGTAACATCAGTGTGCCACTGTCTGTCATATCATGTCATTTTCCTGCCTCATTGGGCTGGAGGAGGCTGTTGAAATATTCACATGGACCCTTCTGTCCCTTCATTTAGTGATTCTTCAGAAGAGGAAGACCTGGATGACTCTTCTGGGGAGGAATATGAGCCAGTGGAGGAGGATATTGAGAGCAGGGAATCCCCCGTTCTCTCTCATCCTGCCCAGGTGGGTGGGAAAATGTCGCTTGTGGCTTGGGAAACTGGGCTAAAAACTTGATGGCCGGCCATCCTGCTCTTATTTCTCCTACAAGGAGTCATTTTTTTTTGCTTTTCCTTGATTTATATGTCCTTTTGGATTGTTTTATGCAATAAAATTTTTTTCCGTTTTTGGTCTGGGATTGGGTGGGTATAAAATTGCAAAAATGCCTGGGATGGTATGGGTTAATCACTGAGACAGGAATGGTCAGAAGCAATCAAGCAGTTCCTTTGGTGGAAAGATTTCTCTCTGGCAACCATCACACAACATCATTAGTTTTTCCTGAGATCCCTTGTACTGAAGTGGTTAGAAAAAATCACTATTAACCTTGTGAATATGACGATGTCTTTTGTTATTATATTTTGGCTATCATCATTGTCATTATCATCACTGTCAGATTTTATGAATTTTGTGAGAGGCCTTTGAGTTGTATGATGTCAAATGCAGGGGATGCAATCACTCAGATCTTCTTCCACCTACAGACCTGCACTGCCACAGTATGTGACTGAAGAGATCTGTCGGTTGGTGCCAAGTGCTGTGTTTACTAGTAACCCAGCACGGTTGCTTTACTGCACGCAGGAGATGGTCATATTCAGAGAAGACATCGTGGCTAAGATGTGTCGTAACTCTGTCCACTTCCCTTCAAACTCAGATGACATCCCTGTCTTTGTGAGTCATACAGCTTTTCACTACTGAACTCCTTCACTGTGATGATGTCTTAGTTTACTCTTCCCTGTACTACCTCTAGATAATTTTGATGCACATGCTTTTTGTACTTGAGATAGGAAAAAAAGTCTCTTTTTGTGTCTCCTCTCTTGAATACTATTGCTGTTGCAATTCCTAAATGAATTAAAGAACATCTATCTTTGTATGCCTTAATCCCGTAAGAGGTGCCATAAACAAATCGCCTCCATGTTGCCCTGTCCCCCGCCATTTTGCTGCCCAGCTCCCAGCTCACACCCCTTTCTCTCATATACGGTACCTCTCCACTCCATTGCTCCGTCTCATCCTTGGCCTCCCTCTTCCTCTCCCCCCCTCCACCTCACTCACACACTCTTTTTGTCAGTCTTTCACTTTCCATCCTCTCCACACGGCCAGACCACCTCAGTGTGTTTCTCCTAATGCTTCCTATCACATCCACATCCACACCACACTGCTCCTTCACTTCCTCATGTGTCAGTCTGTCTTTCCATGTGGCTCCACATGTTCCTGTCAAATAACTCATTTCCACTGCTGTCACTCTTGACTTCTGTCCCTCCAACAAGGTGGGGATGCCCATCATCCACCCACTTAGTGTAGTGGTACTCTGTTTTTAGGGTAGCTCTACATTGAGTGGCAAGCCAGATGATTTTCTGTAAACCAGGAAAGCATTTACAACACTGGATGGTAACCTTATGACCAACCAACATATGCTCCCTACGTGGCAACAAGTGGGTTGGTGGAGGGTTAGTGCCTTTCCCTGGAAAACATCCATCCATCCATCATCTAATCTTATGTTGCCCTATGAGAAGCATAAAGTCCTGGGCTAGGCATGTTGGTCCTGACAGTTAAGATGAGAGTGACCAGCCTCACACATCCCCGAATGGCATTACATGAGCAATAAACCCAAACCACCCCTTGGATATAAATCTTCACCGGCTCAATCCGATTCGAGTGCCGTAATTATCCACTCAACCATCAGGGCGCCAAAATTTGGTTATATGGGTATCACCCAGCGTAGTAAATGGTTTCCTGGTGTACAGGAAACCATTTGGCTTGTCAGTCAGTGTAGAGTCACCCACAGGCAGAAGGAAGAGGAAAGAATGAAGGAAAGGAAGACAGAAGAGGGAGTATAAAGTCACCCATAGGCAGAAAAATATGAACAAGAATTAAAGAATTTTCCATTAAAGCTGCATTATTCACAAGTGAAATTTTAAATTCAACTTTTTCTCAGTTTATAGCATACATTATTGTATGATATGTTGTGATATTTAGAATGCCTTGGTATTAGGGTACAGCTTTGAAAGTTTACAACATTTGCAGGCTTCTGTATGTAGGTTATTTCATATCATCATTGTTATCATCATTCAGACCTCTTTTTCCACCTAAGGGTGGGGTGAAGTAAGGTCCAGAGAGCAAGAAAAAACTTGATTGATTAAGAAACACAGTATTTAATTCTGCCTAGCTATATAGGCCTCACATTCGCTCACCATTCAGGCCTCCAGAATGCTATTTCCATCTGACAAGCACAGCACTTTTAATTACCTATCAGATAGAGTCAGTTCAGTGACTGTCAGGTTAAAAAGGGGCATCCAGCGACCTCCATACAAAAATCTTCTAAACAGCTCGATCCAGTCAGTTCCCCGACTTCATCAAGCTCTGTACCTGGCTTTCTCAGCAACTCTTTTACAATATCTATCCACCTTCTTGACCTACTATGCCTCTTCCCATGTTCAAACTTGCTCAGATACATCCTTTTCACCACCCTGTTCACATCCTTTCTCACATGACCATAGGCCATCATCTAAGCACACTCTTTTTGACTCTCGTAACCACATACTTTCTTACTCCACATCTTTCACAGATTATATTATTCCTTATCCTGTCCACACTGCATTCTACATGCATTCCTCAGTAACCTCATTTCCTACTTTTCTCACTCTTGACTTTTCATTTTCATGTCACATAAAGGGCCCGCATCCATGTTAGTGCAGGTACTAATACTCCTTCATGCAAGTCTATTATAGCTGCAACTTTTGTATCAAGGCCTTCATAGCACCAGCCACTTTCCTTCCCTGTGCTACTGTACTTTCTATTTCCTATACACACTAACTCCTCTTTTTTATTTTTACTTCCAGGTACATCAATTCATGTTTTTGCCTAAAGAAATTGCTGTCTTTGCTACATGGTTAAAGTTCCATCCCTGCAGTTGTAGTTTAACTAGTTGGAGTGTGCAGGATATAAGTGTAGCTGAAGTACCAGACTGCTACAGATGAGTAACATACAGCTGAAGGTTTCTGTGAGCTGGAAGTTTAACCATGAACCAAATCAGGTGGTGGTGACCATCATACACTCAGTGTAGTGTTGCATACTTCTTCCTTCATCTTTATCATTCTTTTTCTGTGTCTGTTCTCCTCTTTTCATATTTCTCCCATCATTCCGTCATTTTTTATTACTCTTCTTTCATTTTCAGGTGGCTTTACATTGAATGACAAGCCTAATGGTTTCCTGCAAGCCAGGAAACAATTTATAGCGCTGGGCGGTATCCATATAACCAATCCATACTTGTTCCATACTTGTCAACAAGTGGGTTGGCAGAGCTTTAGTGCCCTTCCCTGTAAAACAGTTAACTCAAAAACAAATAGCCACCCCTTATGGAATGTGGCATCTGGCTGTAGGTAGATAGATAGATTTTTTTTTTTTCAAAACTGAAATAAGCAAAGCCTGTGCCTGCAGGAGTTGTGACTTGAATGTAAGAGAACCAAACATTTGCTGGAAAGTATTTGGAAAAGAAATCAGTGATGAGCAATAAGTCTCTGTATAAACTCTGCACTTGTTGGTGAGTTTGCCACCTAAGAGTGGTGAATTATTACCAAGCTTGTTTCCATAT
>JAGKTI010015322.1:0-20641 GCA_018397915.1 Birgus latro | reverse complement strand
AATCATTCCATGGAAAATAAAAGAAGTACTGCCTGAGGGCCTCCCAATCTGCAGCTCCAAAGTGCCACAGGCGGCGTTTCTTTGGAGGGTCCACAGGCCGTACTGGAGCGATTGGACATGTTAAGGTAATAAGATTGTGATCGGAGGAGCCCAACGGAGAGAAAAGATGAACAGTGTAAGCAGAAGGATTAGTTGTTAGGAAAAGGTCAAGTATGTTGGAACTCTCTCCAAGGCGGTCAGGGATACGGGTAGGGTGCTGTACAAGCTGCTCTAGGTCATTAAGGATAGAAAAGATGTAGGCTTGTTCACCAGGTGGATCAGTGAAAGGAGAGGAGAGCCAAAGGTGGTGGTGAACATTGAAATCTCCTAGAATGGAGATTTCAGAGAAAGGAGAAATGGATAGAATGTGTTCCATCGTAGATGTAAGATAGTCAAAGAATTTTTGATAGTCAGTAGAATTAGGAGATAAGTAAACAGCACAGATATATTTAGTCAGAGAATGACAGGAAAGCCTTTTCCCTCCTACGAACCCTATCTCACTTGTCCTTGGGCGAGGACAGGACCAGCTTGCTCTGACTTTACTGCGCCTTAGCGAGGAGCAAATTGGACTATGGGTGTGTGGTATATTCTTCGGCTACTGAGGCCCGGCTGAGACCACTACATTCGGTTCATCATGCTGGGATTCGTCTGTCATTTGGGGCTTTCCGGTCTTCGCCTATTGAAAGTCTGTTGGTTGATGCAAACGAACCACCACTGGATCTCCGCCGACAGTCCCTGGTGCTGCAGTGTTGGCACCGCCTTCACCGTCTTCCGAGCTCATTGAGTTGTCAGGCTGCCTGTGAGGTCGCTCTTTACCCCTTTTATAACACCTGTCGCACCGCTGCCCAGGTGTCGTTACGGTATTTCTCGGGAATATATTCTCCCGTATTTAATAGTGAATGGTAACGTGGTAAAATCCGCCTCGACACTGGCAACGCGCGACATGGGGGACTTCACTAACACGCCACTACACACATGTACTTAGAACTGGGAACTGGAAGAAGTGAAAAAATTATATGGCTTTTCTAGGCTTTAATTACAAAATAGTATTTACAAAAATCTACAAATAACTCTGAGGTAATTCCCACCTCATTTCACTTCACGTGCAAATGTGCCAAAAAACCGCACATACACGTCTACTCTTAAGTCACTTGAATACTAACACTATTTTAATAAAGCAAAGCCAGTCTTGTAAAAATCACTAGTGCTGTTATATATATAGCACTCTTTACTCACTCATATATATGAAATCACTGTTACATCAGTATAAGAAAAACACATTTAAACATTTAAAATCTTAACTCCTTCCGTTTCTAACTAGGAGTCCTTGTACTAGTCCCAGACGACAGACAAATAAAATAGCACTGCTAGTCGGTTGTACCCGCGGTTACACAAGCATGTACTTTTTCACTTACTACCAGTAGTGCTCGCATTGCTGACTCCCTGGAACTTTACGTTGGCTATACAGCGACATCTCTGCACCAGGCTACGTCGGGCTGCGTCACCTGCCTCACCGTTCACTAGGGCTCTCCTCCAGGCTCTAGTCTGAACTGAACTCTCTAGCCCTGTCTGGCCTCAGAAAGTTGCCGATGTTCGCTAGCGGGTCATGTGGTGTGAGGTGGGTGATGACTTCACCCACTCATCCAACGCCGTCACCCACATCTCACCCGCTTCACCCGTTGCCGAGCCGGACCAGATTTGCAGACTCAGCGCACGCTCCCACGATCGGAGAACGCCCAACCAGCAGTCTTGTGCATAAACAAATTGACCAACACCACCTGCACCACTCCTCTCTCTCTATCTCTTCCTCCTCCTTCCTCCAGTTATCTGTTTCTCTCAACCTCTCTTCCTTATTCCATCTCCCTATTGCCCACAGCTGTACACAGAATCCATCGAACCCCTACTCTTTCCCCCCTGTCCGCGTTTCATCCTAAACTCACGTCCGGCAGGCGGTGTCACCTGCACACCTGTAACAGCTGTGAGTCTTACACCTGCCCGAGGGGATGCATGTCGGCTTCCCGACACACCCATCCTCGCTGTCCACACCCGTTTGAGTACAGAGTGAGGGTTGCCATGTGGGAAATGGGTGTCCAGTCCTCCCTTGTTTGCCCTATGCGTATCCCCCAAGTAGCTCCCTGGCTTCTCCCAGAAGTGCAACCATGTGATTACTTCCTCGAGAGGAAGGCATCTATTTCCTCACAGGCAGCTCTGTCTTATATTTTGGAACATGCCTCTATTCACAGTGACTCAGTCCCTGTATATACGGATGGCTCTAAATCCCGAGCAGGGACAGGCTTTGCTGTAATTTTTCGTGATTTTAGCCGTGGTGGGAGTCTCCCTCCTACTACATCTGTTTTTACTGCTGAACTTACTGCCATATTAGTTGCGGTTGAAATGATTTTTAGCTTTCCTCCAGCTTCTTTTACCATTTTTAGTGACTCAGCCAGTGCCTTACAAGCTTTGTCTCATGGCTTCCCGTCACATCCCCTAGTTTTAGCTGTCTTGGAATGGCTCTTCTTATTATTCAGGCGAGGATACTCTGTACAATTGTGTTGGGTCCCTGCACATGTAGGGGTCGTGGGCAATGAGCGAGCTGACTCTCTGGCTAGAGCTGCTGCCTCTCGTCCTTCCTCTCCAAGTTGCTGTGTCCCATCCGAGGATTTGTGTGTGGCCACTGTGGGGGCTGTCCGTTCCTGCTGGCATAGGAGGTGGGATGCAGCAGGTGCGAACAAACTCCGCAGCATTCGTCGGAACCTGGGTGATGGCTGATATGTGGGACTGTCCCGACAGTGGGAGACAGCTTTGGCTCGTCTTCTGATTGGCCACACTAGGCTGACTCATGGTTTTTTGATGGAGAGGGTGCCCCCTCCCTATTGTGATGACTGTCTGATTCTTTTGACTGTGCGGCATCTCCTTGTCGAGTGCTCCAGTCTTGGGGACCTTCGTTGGCAGTACCTTTCTAGATGCCGAGCCAACAACGGTTCGTACCTTCTCTCCTCAGTGCTTGGGGAAGAGGCTTGTGTTATGGGGGGAAGTACTTTCTCCTTTGTGTTGCGTTCTGGCCTTCTCTGCAAGCTATAGAGCTTTACCATATTTTAGCTTGTGTTTTAATGATAATGTGCTAGTTTTAACCCTTATCTTTCCATTATATTTTTAGTTTTTTAGTTTTGGTCGCTTTTATACTGTTGGTTTGTTTTAAGCATCGTTTTTCTTTGTATTTTATTATGTCTCTTATACTGTATGTAGCCGGTTTGTTTTAAGCATCGATTTTCTCTTTGCTTTTTATTGTTATTATTATATATATTGATCTTCTTTTATTGTTTGTGTTCGGCGGCATATGACCTCTGCTGTTGCGCCGCCATGTCGCATCTTCATTCATTCATTCATTCTTACATTAGAGTTGGACAGAAAAGGGATGAGAGTTTGTTATTAGACGGGTGTTACATGCTCGTCAAGAGGTGAAGGGATGCAAGCAGACAGTTCGAAGGAGCAGTGACAATTGAAGTGGCGATAGAAAAGAGTTAAAGATGCAATAGTGCAGCGGAGACAGATGTTGAATGGATCCAATAAGAGGAGGATAGTTAATGAGACGAAAAGCCTTTGACTCCACCCTATTGAGAAGAGCTTTATGTGGGGAGCTTCCTTACACATCAGGGTTGTACTCTAGCAGGGGCGAATAAGACCCGTGCATAAAGTCAATAACTGTGCAGGGGTAAAGAAGGCACGGAGTCAGGTTAGTATACCTAATCTCTTGGAAGCAGATTTTACAATAAATGTAATATGATCTTTCCAATATAAATCCCGAGAGAATGAAACCTCAAGTATGTTTAAGGATGATGCAGGATTGAGCTCGATATTATTAAACATTAGTGGGTACTCCTGTGGAAGATTTTGTCGGGTTGATAGGTGTAAGAACTGTCTCTCATGCATTAAAAACAACAGGATTACTTATACCCCAGACAGAGATATGAGCCAAGTCAGACAGTAGGTGTGCCAGAGCCTCATCCCTTGTTTGTTAAAGTAACTGCTGAGATAGACATTGTGGGAACCGAATGGAAAGGTGAAGGGTGGAATCATCAGTGTATGAGTGGATAGGGTAAGACGTACAGCCGAAAAGGTCATTGATGAATAAAAGGAAGAGAGCTGGTGATAGGACAGAGCCCTGAGGAGCACCACTGTTGACAGATCTAGGAGAAAAACGATGGCCGTCTACAACAGCAGCTATAGAACGACCAGAGGGAAGCTAGAGATGAAGGCACATATAGAAGGATAGAAACCGTAAGAGAGCAGTTTGGAAATTAAAATTTTATGCCAGACTCGATCGAAAGCCTTTGAGTGGTCAAGTGCAATGGAAAATCTTTCGCCAAATCCCGAAAGAAGGATGACCAGTAGTCTATAAGGTAGGTAAGCGTCCCTGACGGAACCGATATTGGCGGTCAGAAAGAAGCTCGTATTAGGAAAGGTGCTTTAAAATATTCTGTTAACAGTAAAGTCGAAAACTTTTGAAATACAGGATGTTAAAGCAATTGGACGATAGTTAGAGGGTTGGGAATGGTCACCCTTCTTTGGGAAAGGCTGGATGACAGCAAACTTCCAGCAAGAAGGAAAGTTACAAGTTGATGGACAAAGGCTAAAGAGTTTTCCTAGGTAGGGTGTTAGCAAAGTTCTCGAGAACAACAGGAGGGACCCCATCAGGCCTATATGCCTTGTTAGTATTGAGTGCAGTGATGGCAGAAAAAATATCAGTTGAAGACATTTTAATGTTAACCATGAGGAAGTTAGAGGGGGAAGTGATGTAGGAATAGCACAGGAATCGTGTAAGGTGGAGTTGGAGGGAAAGGCTGAGCGAAGAGATCTGCTTTATCAGTAGTAGAAATAGCTACAGAGCCATCAGAGTAGAAAGGACAAGGGAACGATGATGAGGTAAAGTTGTTTGAATAAATTTTTGGTAAGGTGCAAGAAGGAGCAGGAAGAGTTCGAGTTGGAGAGTTGAGAGCATTTATTACGGGTGAAATTATTCTCAGCAGAGTGAAGAACACACTTAGCCTGATTCAGGGTAGAAACATAAAGATGTGATTCCGGGGTGAGTTGGCTCCGGTACCTTTTATATGCTTTCTCCTTGTTGTGGACAGCATTAGAACAAGAGTGATTAAACCAAGGCTTTTTTGCATTAGTCAAAAGATATGAGAATGAAATGCATGCCTTCACGCCCGAGAGAATAACCTCCTTAATGCGCAAGGCACACTCAGTTGGATCCCATTCATGGAAACAGTAATCATGCCATGGAAAATCAAAGAAGTACTGCATGAGGGCCTCCTAATCAGTAGCTCCAACGTGCCACAACCAATGTTTCCTTGGAGGGTCCACAGGCCGTACTGGAGCTATAGTACAGGATAAGGTAATACGGTTGTGATCGGTGGAGCCCAGTGGAGAGGAAAGATTACCAGCATAAGCAGAACGATTAGTTATAAGGAAGAGGTCAAGTATGTTGGAACTCTCTCCAAGACAGTCAGGGATATGGATAGGGTGCTGTAAAGCTGCACTAGGTCATTAAGTATTGAAGGGATGTAGGCTTGTTCACCAGGTGGATCAGTGAAAGGTGAGGAGAGCCAGTGTTGGTGGTGAACTTTGAAATCTCCTAGAATGGAGATTTCAGAAGAAGGAGAAACGGGTAGTATGTGTTCCATCGTAGAAGTAAGATAGTCGAAGAATTTTTCATAGTGAGTAGAATCAGAGGATAAGCAAACAGCACAGATATATTTAGTCAGAGAATGACAGGAAAGCCGAAGCCAGAAAATAGAGAATTCAGAAGAATCAAGTTCAGGAACACAAGAGCAAGATAATTCATTGCATACATATACACAACAGGCATCTTTGATTTTGAACTGAGTATAAAGAAAGTAAGAGGATACAGAAAAGGGTTTGCTATCAGTTGCCTCAGACAGCTGAGTCTCAGTTAAGAAGGGAAGGTGAGGTTTAGAGGAGGATAGGTGGCCCTCAACAGAGAGAAAGTTATAGGAAAGGCTGCGAATGTTGCAGAAATGAAAAACAAGTGGGTTAGACAGTGGTTCCAGGCAACTCGCTAAGTCGCCACTGGGAGAGGGGCGGATGGTGGGAGCATTTATGCCCCCCCCTCTCAGGGACTTCAAGGCTTTGTTATACACCTTGTTTTAAAAAATTTTGAAATTCAAGTGTAGTGTGTAATGTGCCTGTTGTTTGGTGTTGACAGTTAGAAAAACTTGTATTAGAGAGCATGCTGGTCTTCTCTCTATGTTACTACAATGCTGAAAAAGTACAGCAAAGGGAGACTGTCATTCCCAAGGGATGATGAAACGGGAGCCTCAGATTTCCCTTTCATTAGCTTTCCATCCACCTTGGGAGTACTGCCCTGCCCAACTGGTGCTGCAGCCTACTCCCTGCAAAATATAGGTGAATATAATTTGGTACCATTAGCACCGGTATTATGTTGCACATTGGACTATGTAAACAGATTCCCCATACATTCTGCCATTCTGTTGCAATTGCGAGGTGACTGAAACAGACCAGTGTGAGGCAAACGAATGAGATTCGAGGGCGAAGTCCGAAAGTCCACTATATTGAGGGGATAACGTTTGTACTGGTAGGGGCAGAGCGCTGAGGTGAGAGGATGGAGGTTGAATTGGAGTAGTGGATTCAGGAATAGAGGAGTGAGGAAATGGTGATTAGTTGGCATAATAGGCATTTCAAGATGATCATGATGAACTAATTGTGTTATGGAGGTTATAGGGAGTAGGCTTTAGATTAGGGAAATGGGAATGCTGGCGATAGGGAGTGCTGGTACTCCTGTTTCACTGGCTACCTGAAAATCTAACCATCCCCCTTTTCTGGGCTTTTCAGTGTGACGCTAACATGGAGAGTGTACTAACATACTTTCCCAAACATTTTCTTCAGACTCATGCATTACCCTACATGCACTTTACATATCACACAACGCACCTCACTTTGTCACTGGGGTTTACGCCAGCTAGGGTATGTGGCCAGAAAACTTTGGCCCCAGTACCTAGTAGCAGACCTATTGAGGGGAAGGCATAACAAGGGCATATGTTTTGAGGCTGGGATGTTATGGGGCTCAAATCTGTGCTCAAGGGTACAAGGCATTGCGGTTCCCAGGCTGCCTGTTCTGCCCAATAGAGAGGGGCCCAAACCAGGGAGTAGTGCTCCAGGAAGCTGCTTCATCAATGCGTGTATAATGACTGGGCAGTTACAGTGCCAAGGGCAGTTACAGTGCTTGGAGAGTGTCCCTGCAGCCATCCTAGCAGGGTGCCCCAATGCCACTGCCACAGCCACTGGTTCGCAGCTGGTGGGCCATGGGTCCCAGGTCCCATGCCGGACTTAGGGCTGTGGGGGTGGGTAGCGCCTGTGGTCTGTCTCTCCCCGTTTATTTTACCGATAGTGACAAAAAAGGAGAAAAATAAAAGCAATCCTGAGGAAACTAAATCACCCAAGGGGATCAGAGTGGCATCATGGAATGTGGGTAGTCTGAGGGGGTAAAACAGGGGAACTGGTGGAGGTGTTGAGTAGGAGGTGGGTGGATGTTGGATGTGTGCAGGTTAGATACAAGGGTGGATCAACCAGCATGATTGCCGGGAGGGACTGTTGATACAAGATAATCTGGAAGGGTAGAGAAGATGGTTATGGAGATGTGGGTGTGTTGGTTAACCCCCCCCGTGGCCATAGGTTCAGAATTTTACATGCTCCCCTGGCCGATGCTGGGGTCATTTTCTGAAGTTCCAGAAATTGATTATTTTCCCTTTCCATATAGAGAACGAAGTTCAGATGCACCTAACAGTGCAAATCCCAGCTTCCTAGACCCATTATGTGGCTTGCAATGGAGCCCGTAAGTTGCAGAAATATCAGCAATAGATATCCGTCACAGCAGTGTATTACCGTGGTGCAACATCGTACGTGTTGTTATAATTTTATTTTACCCCCCAAAACAATGTGAATGGTGCTGAAATGTTGCACATATATTAGATATGATGATATCTAATGATTTCAGTACATAATATTTTAGGACTGGCTCGAAAGAAAATTATGAATATTTTTTCACATTTTTTATATAAAATATGTTTATTGTAGGTTCGAGTTATTTTGCACGTTAGCGTTGTGCGTATGGTTGGAAGAGGGAGTGAAAGGGTTGAATATTCAGTCCTAAATGAGAAAATTGCCAGTCCCCCGAGAGAAGGCTTTCCCAAGGGGATGAAAGTGGAGAGTCTGATGGATTAGCACCAGGTCAGCTCTGATTAGGGGTAGGTGAGTGGAGGGCTTTTAGCTGCTCCCGCACCACCTACATGGCTAAAATAGAATCATAATGCAGGTTCAGAACTATGAATAAGTTACATTATTAGGAAAAGAGAGACAAAGCAGAAATAAATATGTATACAGTTGGGAAAAAAATGTATTTTTCCTATAATAACATGTTTACGTTTCTTTATTATTTTATTTCCGGTTTGTTATTTTTGCACTTTATAGAATCATAATGCAGGTTCAAAACTATAAGTTAAATTATTAGGAAGAGAGAGACAAAGCAGAAATAATTACGTATATCGACGGGAAAAAAGGTATTTTTCCCGTAATAACACATTTACGTTTCTCTATCATTTTACTTTGTTATTTTTGCAATATATTTGCAGTCTGTGTGATGTGAGTGTGGGAAAGTATGATATTTTCTGCCTGGGTAAGGAAAAAGGGTAAAGCTGTATATCTTGTGGCAGGTGAGCAGCCTACAGGGCTGGGTGGGGGTAGGGGCAGGGAGTGAGGTGGAACTCGTGATGTCCACTCATCACGGAAGTGAGTGGTGTACTGATGTGTGGGGTGTATGGGAGTGTGGGGTAGGTCAGTCTCAAGACTTTCAGAATGTTCATTCACTTTCCAAAAATTTTTCAACGTTTTTTATAGGCCACGCTCAAACGACACCTGCGGCCATTTATCAGCTAAACGTCTTATGACGCCGGTGGCCACGGAGGGGTTAACCCACCTAGTCCCACCGATGTACGATGCACGTCACCACTTTTTTTTCACGCTCAGACCCACTGCCGTGCATCGTACATCAGTGAAATGCAAGGCCCGTCGTTTGCACATTTTTAAAGATTTGCAGGTGATTTTTGGTAGGCATATGTGGGAGACCTTCTTCTACCTGCTGTCAAGTGGGGATACTGCCTCGCCCCACCTGACCCCCCCTCCCCCATCCCCCCACACTTTGCAATTCACCTTCCAGCAGTAACCTGGCCAGTAAAGACATGTTGCCCCACGGTCTCTCCAATGAAGAAATTCACGGTGAAAGTGATTCCTGAGGTGGAGGACAAAGAAACAAAGAAGCTAGAGGGAGAAACAAACAGAAGTGACGAGGTGGTAATGTCATAAAGGAAGGTGCCATATGCTGGTGTTTTTGGTGAGTGAACAATGCTTATGTCGCCTATATTATTGTGTGAAAACCAATAAATAAATAAACACGTAATTTAAAGTAGCTTGAGTTAGTAACCCTCCCACAGTTCGTTTTCTGTGAAGCCACGTACCCTGAGAGAGAATGAAAGGTAAGCCTGAATGACACCTGTAGCAACATTTCTAAGATCAGGAGGGCGATTTCTCTATGAATTTTCGATGTTTCTCACAAAAAGCGAAGGTTTGAGCAAAGAAAAAAAAAAAAGGTTGAAAATCGGTCGGGTTCTGAGGGTGTGTTGGGAAAAAAATCAGTTTGGACTGGGCGGGTTAAGGAGAAATGGGTGGAATATGTCATGAATGTACTGACAGTGAGTGAAGGATAATAGTAATGAAAATCTCGTTCGGTGGGGTTACATTTGAATTTATATCGGCTTATGCCCACAGTATGGACTGGATTATACAGAAAGGGTTAGATTCTGGGATGACTTAATACTTGTGATAAGTGATATGGGGGATGATGAAATTATAGTTTTGGGAGGGGACTTAAAGGGTCATGCAGATGAAACACCTCAGGGATGTGAAGTTTTTCATGGGGGATGTGCATATGGTACAAGGAATGAGGAAGGGGAAAGGAAAATCGAGTTTGGGGAGGCAATGAACATTATTGCGTGCAACACATTTTAAGAAAAGAGAGAATAGATTAATTACTCATACATATGGATCTGCAGGAAATAGTAGCGAGATAGACTATTTTATGGTCAGGAGGGATGATAGGAGGTTGGTAAGGGGTGTTAAACTTATGGGGAGCAAAGAATGTGCTCAACAACACAAGTTATTGATATGTGACATGGTGCTTAACCCCAATAAGCCGGGCTATTTTTAATGCAGTCGTCAGTTCACTATGGGCTATTTCCCAGAAATTGCTTGTTTTCAAAATTGAATATCTCGGACAAGTATAGCACCTTGGGAAACAAATTAAAGACCATATTACTCACCAACTATTCCTCTAGCGAGTGAAAGGATCTGTAGGTCTGTAGGTCATTGCATTTATGAGTAATGACGTGAGGAAGAGAAATAACTTTTCGCACGAGAGCAGGACATGTTTGTGTCTGCCCCCTGCGCCGACTATGGCTTTTCTGTCAACGTGATAACTTCTCCACGATGAGATAAACTAGACACTGTTGCCTCCAAGGCATGCCTTATGGCACTATCACTGAGCTCTTTTCTAGTGTCCTTGGAAAGAGGCTTGGCAGGGGTGGATGATGCAATTGGCTACAGGCAGTGCAGATGGAATCAGACAAACAGGAACCTGAAGACATCCTTGTACACCTGGCAAAAGCACGGGAGTCTGACTCTCACGTGTGTGCTATGGAGGGACTTCCTCCCTACCCATTTGTGCTGAGATGAAATCACTTCTGGTTCAAATGGTAGTTGGAAGACACTTGCGTGTATAGCTGCTACCTGGTGGTCCCCTGGATGCCAGACTATGATGTGCGTAGACATTACCAGGTGGATGGGGGTTAAGGAGTGACTGATGAAGATGAGGACCTATGCACTTAGGAGGAAAATATGGAAGTTGAAAAAACAAAAAGGGATGCCTTTTTTTAGTAAGATGAGTAAAGTGGTGGCTGAACAGGGAGTCGTTAATAGAAGCTTAATGAAGAGTACGGAGCTTTCAAGAACAATCATCTGCCAGTTACTGATTCAGTGTGTGGATCGACAAAGGGAACCCTCAAGAGATACAGTAAATGGTGGTGGGATGAGGGTTTAGAAGCTACAGTTAAAGAGAAAAGAAAGCTTTTCCAGAAATGGAAGAGGGGTAGTAAAGAGGAACACATAGATGCCAAACATGGGGCTTAACGATTGATTGATTTTGATTGATTTATTGCCATTTGCATATCTTACATGAAGCACATACATACACATATAAACATAATGGCTTAGTCTGCCGAGTCATAGATGACTCCCAAGCAGACATAATGTAAATTTGTAACATATCCAGCCTAACGGTACAGTATAGCAAATATAAATAAATAAAAAAGAAGATAAGTTTCTACACACAGAAACACACACAGTGTCACACACACACATACATACACACTTACTTAAGCAAGCATGCACAGATACATACACACATGCATAATAAAAGTACATATACACATCAATATAAGCAAAAGCATACATACACCGTATGAGCATATATATGCCCACATACATACATACAACAGCATGGCATACGCACATATACGTTCACATTTACATGTAACTACACACACACACACACACACATACACACACACACACGCATACGAGCACATATACAAAATCATACACTTCCATATACATATGCACACATACACCCACATACAAGCACCTCTTCTCCTCTAAACCTCACCTTCTCTTTCTCACTGAGACTCAGCTGTCTGAGGCAACTGACAGCAAACCCTTTTCTGTATCCTCCTACTTTCTCTATTCTCGTTTCAAAGCCAAAGGTGGCTGTTGCGTATATGTACGCAACGATCTATCTTGCTCTCGTGTTCCTGAACTTGATTCTTCTGAATTCTCTGCTCTCTGGCTTCGGCTTTCCTGTCATTCTCTGACTAAATATATCTGTGCTGTTTACTTATCTCCTAATTCTACTGACTATCAAAAATTCTTTGACTATCTTACTTCTACGATGGAACACATTCTATCCATTTCTCCTTTCTCTGAAATCTCCATTCTAGGAGATTTCAATGTTCACCACCACCATTGGCTCTCCTCTCCTTTCACTGATCCACCTGGTGAACAAGCCTACATCTTTTCTATCCTTAATGACCTAGAGCAGCTTGTACAGCACCCTACCCGTATCCCTGACCGCCTTGGAGAGAGTTCCAACATACTTGACCTTTTCCTAACAACTAATCCTTCTGCTTACACTATTCACCTTTTCTCTCCGTTAGGCTCCTCTGATCATAATCTTATTACCTTAACATGTCCAATCGCACCAGTACGGCCTGTGGACCCTCCAAAGAA
Organism: Birgus latro; assembly: GCA_018397915.1. Taxonomy (NCBI): domain Eukaryota; kingdom Metazoa; phylum Arthropoda; class Malacostraca; order Decapoda; family Coenobitidae; genus Birgus; species Birgus latro. The sequence continues at coordinate 8,167 of JAGKTI010015322.1, read as the reverse complement.
ACGCCGCCTGTGGCACTTTGGAGCTGCAGACTGGGAGGCCCTCAGGCAGTACTTCTTTGATTTTCCATGGAATGATTATTGCTTCCTTCGCCGGGAGCCATCTGAGTGTGCCTTGCGCGTTACGGAGGTTATTCTCTCGGGCATGGAAGCATACATTCCTTTCTCATATCCTCTGACTAATGCAAGAAAGCCTTGGTTTAATCGCGCTTGTTCTAATGCTGTCCGCAACAAGGAGAGGGCCTATAAGAGGTACCGGAGCCAACCCACCCCTGAATCACACCTTTTATATATTTCTGCCCGGAATCGTGCTAAGTCTGTTCTTCGCTCTGCTAAAAACAATTTCATCCGTGCTAAATGTTCTCAACTCTCCAACTCGAATTCTTCTAGCTCCTTCTGGCACCTTGCCAAAAACCTTTCTAACAACTTTACCTCATCATCCTTCCCTCCTCTTTTCTACTCTGATGGCTCTGTAGCTATTACTTCTACTGATAAAGCAAATCTCTTAGCTCAGACTTTCTCCTCCAATTCCACCTTAGATGATTCCGGTGGTATTCCTCCATCACTTCCCCCCTCTGACTTCCTCTAGACTGACATTAAAATTTCTTCAGCTGATGTGTTTTCTGCCATCACTGGCTTCAATACTAAAAAGGCATATGGTCCTGATGGAGTCCCTCCTGTTGTCCTCAAAAACTGTGTTTCTGTGCTTACACCCTGCCTAGGTAAACTCTTTCGCCTTTGTCTCTCAACTTGTACCTTTCCTTCTTGCTGGAAGTTTGCTCTCATTCAGCCAGTCCCAAAGAAGGGTGACCATTCCCAACCCTCTAACTATCGTCCAATTGCTTTAACTTCCTGTGTCTCAAAAGTTTTCGAGTCAATTCTTAACAGGATAATTTTAAAGCATCTTTCCTGTCACAACCTTCTTTCTGATCGTCAGTATGGGTTCCGTCAGGGACGCTCCACTGGCGATCTTCTCACCTACCTTTCAGACTCTTGGTCATCCTCCTTTCGGAACTTTGGCGAAAGCTTTGTCATTGCACTTGACATATCAAAGGCTTTCGATCGAGTCTGGCATAAATCTTTAATTTCCAAACTGCCCTCCTACGGTTTCTATCCTTCTATCTGTGCCTTCATCTCTAGCTTCCTTTCTGGTCGTTCTATAGCCGCTGTTGTAGACGGCCATCGTTCCTCTCCTAGACCTATCAACAATGGTGTTCCTCAGGGCTCTGTCCTATCACCTACTCTCTTCCTTTTATTCATCAATGACCTTCTAAGCTGTACATCTAACCCTATCCACTCATATGCTGATGATTCCACCTTTCACCTTTCCATTCGGTTCCTGCAACGTCCATCTCAGCAGTTACTTCAACAAAAAAGGGATGAGGTTATGGCACACCTAATGTCTGACTTGGGTCGTATCTCTGATTGGGGTAAAAATAATCTTGTTATTTTTAATGCATCAAAAACTCAGTTCTTACACTTATCAACCCGACAAAATCTTCCTCAGGATTACCCACTAATGTTTAATAATGAACAGTTATGTCCTGCATCATCCTTGAACGTGCTTGGGGTTTCATTCTCTCGGGATTTGTCTTGGAAAGAACATATTACATCTCTTGTGAAATCTGCTTCCAAGAGATTAGGTGTGCTAAGCCGATTCCAAACTTTCTTTACCCTTGCACAGTTGTTGACCTTGTGTACGGGTTTTATTCGCCCATGTATGGAGTACAACTCTCATGTGTGGGGAGGCTCCCCACATGCAGCTCTTCTCAGTAGGGTGGAGTCAAAGGCTTTTCGTCTCATTAACTCTCCTCCTCTTACTGATTCCCTTCAACCTTTGTCTCTTCGCCGCACTGTTGCATCTTTATCTCTCTTCTATCGCTACTTCAATGGTCACTGTTCCTCTGAACTGTCTGCTTGCATCCCTCCACCTCTACGACGGGCACGTAGTACCCGTCTGACAACAAACTTTCATCCCTTTTCTGTCCAACTCTCTAATGCAAGAGTTAACCGTTACTCACAGTCCTTCATTTATGCAACTGGTCAACTCTGGAACTGTCTTCCTCTGTCTGTATTTCCTACTTCCTATGATCTCCAGTCTTTCAACCGCAGTGTGTCAAGGCATCTCGAATTGAACGGATCCTTAATTTGGCTCTCTTTTGTATTGTTTTTGCTTTTTCTTGGAAGGAACAGTATGCAGGCCAGTGGCCTTTGGTTCATTCTTCCTTGCATAAAAAAAAATATACTGTATTTTACATATCAATATCAGCAATTCACATATACAGACATATAAACATTCATATGCTTGATTATGTATCCCCACATATCCACACATAATTTTTTGTATATTTTGTACACCTATTTATATTCCTGACAAGTAAATTGAGTACTGTGATATTGGAATGAAAACAAAAAGTATTTAACTTGTTTCTTGAAAGTACTTAGCTGAGCTATTGTCTTGATATGATTTGGCAGTGAGTTCCACAGACTGGGCCCGGTACATAGTATACTATTTTGAAACAGAGTAGTACGGGCTAGAAGACAACAAATTAGCTGAGAGTCCCCGTGTGTTGTATGCATAGTCCCTGTACATGAAAATATTGTCGTACTGTTGTTGAATGTTAAGATATTTAAACATAGTTAAGAGTAAGAAATATTTATGAATAGAGTTAAATTTCAATAAATGCATATCATGAAAGTAATTATCTGTGTGGTCAAATTTTCCTGCAAAGCATATTGCTCTGATAATTCTTTTTTGTGTAAGAAATACATCATTTAAAAGTGTGGGCCAAGTGCAGCCCCATACAGAAACACAATATATGAAATGTGAGTAACACAGGGTGTAGTATACGGATATCAGTGCTTCCTTTGTCATTAAATTTCTAACTCTGTACAGGAGTCCACATGTTTTAGATAATTTCATACAAACATTACTTATGTGAGGTCTCCAGTTAAGATGTTCATCAACAGTTAACCCTAAAAATTTTAATTGCTTCACCTGCTGTACGTCTTCATTATCTAATTTTATTGTTGGAAAATCACGATGGTAGGAACGGTTTTGGAAAAATATCAAATTAGTTTTCTGAATGTTTAGTTTTAGTTTATTACACTTAATCCACTCATTCACACACCCTAAATCCTCTTGTATTGTTTGATGTAATTGTTGTGTGTTTTCCTCTGCATAAAGAAGACTGGTATCGTCAGCAAAAATGACAAAACTACACCTGGTACTAGCGTTAATGATGTCATTAATATAAATTTAAAAAAGAATTGGGCCCAAAACAGATCCTTGTGGTACTCCCTGTTTTATGTCTCCAAAGGAAGAATACTCATTATTACAATACACAGCCTGTACTCTACTTGTGAAATAATCAGAAAATAACTTAAGGGGTATTCCCCTTATCCCCACATTGCTTAGTTTGTCAATCATTATTCTATGGTTAAGAGAATCAAACGCCCTTGATAAATCCAAGAAAACACCGGCTACTTGATACTTTTTGTCAAGATTCTTATAGACTTTACTTAAAAATTGCAATACTGCTGAATCTGTTGATTTGTTCTGTCTAAAGCCATGTTGACACTGTGATAATATTATTTTTTTTCAAGAAAGTTGGTTAATCTAGAAGAGATGGTTTTTTCATATACTTTACTGAAGACCGGAAGAACTGATACTTGTCTATAATTACCTGCATCCTTTTTGTTCCCTTTCTTATACACAGGAATGACTTTAGCTATTTTTAGTTGTTTTGGGAAAGTACCTTGTTGAAAAGCTAGATTTATTAAATAAGAAAGGGGTTTTGCAATAATATTTGATGTAAGCTTTAATAATTTTGGGGGAATATCATCAATGCCAGCTGCAGTGGGTTTAAATGTGTCTAAGATTTTCTGGATTTCATCAGGTGTTGTTGGAGTAAGATAAAAAGAAACATTTAAAGGAGGAGAAAAATACTTTTTGTGTACATCATTAGGCATCTCATTATCATCTGCAGAGGTGTTACTTAATTGTAAAAAACTATTGTTGAATGCATCAGAAACACTTAAATTATTGCACTGTATGTCTATAGGTCCTTGATTTTTAGCCAAAGGTGGGGATCCTAGTATGGTATTTATATTTTGCCAAGTTTCCTTTGCATTGCCCTGACTTTCCCTAAGAGCCTCTTTATGGTAATTTATTCTTGCTATTTGAAGTAAATTTGTAAGCTTGTTTCTATACGTTTTATACTTTTCTCTGTATGATAGCGGCCATTTAATAGAGAGTCTTTCCAATCGTTTCCTTTCTGTAATGGTTTTTTTGAGAGCTGGGGTAATGTAAGGGCAAATTTTATCTTTATATCTGGAACAAAAAGTTTTAATTGGAAAAGTTTTCTCAAATATTTCCCGAAATTTAGCCTCAAATAACTCAAATCCTTTATTAGCACAACTACAAGTATATATATCATTCCAGTTGGTTTCACTGATTAGCTCCACAAACTTCTGAATACTTGTACAGTATTGAGAAAAGTTCTCTTGTGAATAATTTGTTTGTCAAAATTTCTTTCTCTATGGTTAGTAAACGTTGATACTATCGGGAAATGGTCTGAAATGTCAGTATAGAATATCATGTTTCTTATATTACGCTCTATTTCTGTCGACCAGATGTTATCAATAAGTGTAGTACTGTTACAAGTGGCACGAGTAGGTTTAGTCATGAGGGGAAAACAGGAGTAAGAATGCATCATTCTAATAAAATTACTTACAACAGGATTAGTGTTTTGCCTCAACAGATCAATATTCCAGTCCCCAAGGAAAAACATTCCTTTGTAGCCTTTATCTGAAATATTTTTAAGAATATTATTAAATTTTGCCAGAAAATTCAGCACATTGCCTTTAGGTGAATGATATATTGATGCGCAGATGTAAAGATGTTTCGACAATTTTAATTCCACTGCGACACATTCAATGTCTGTTTCCATGTAACATAAGCAGGCAACAGTGAAGAATTACAAACCTTTGATACATACAATGCAACTCCCACTCCCTCTGTGTTCCTACACTGAGTGTAATAACTAAAGTCAGGAAGCTGAAACAGGGAAGTAATATGATTATCTAATCGTGTTTCTTGAAAAGCCATAATATCAAAATAATTTTGCTCATGAAGACATTGATCGAATAATTCCTGGAAATTGGCAGAAAAGCTGCGAATGTTGAAACTAAATAATGTTAGTGTATCATCAGAAAATGGAACATCTTCCATATCAATTAAAAAACTGTATACTGATTGCGGTGGTGAGTAATTTCTAAAGTTTACCATAATGAGAGGTTTACAGGGCAAAATCTGAGTCTCAGAGACTTTTGCTTGATAACCTAAATAGTGTGGAAAGAAAGAATATGATATTTAAGGCATCTGATGAAGAAGGAAAACAGGGATGTCATAGGTAAGCAGTGTGTGAAGAATGATGAAGGAGAGATAGTGGTGAATAGGGGGAATATTAAAGACGTCTGGAGAGAGCATTACAACCGGTTGTTGAATGAGGAGTTCGAGCCAGCAGATTCAGTGTCTGACGATTGGCCTGTGATTGACGCTGCTACTGTGAGCAGGGCAATAGGCAGGATACAGTTGGGGAGGGCAGAAGGTGTGTCTGGGTTGGTTGCTGAAATGCTGAAAGCCTCAGGAGATAAGGGGTGGGGTTAGTTACTGACATGATTAATATGATTATATACGAATATGTTGTCTTAGATGACTGACTGAAGAGTATAATTGTATGTGTGTACAAGGGGAAGGGTGGTGCCCTGGAAAGAGGAAATTATAGAGGCATAAAGCTTTTGTAAAAGATACTGAAGGTAATGGAGAGAGTTCTAGAGGGTATGATTAGAGAATGAGTGAATATTAATGAGAGGCAGTTTGGGTTTATGCCAGGCAAAGGGACCACTGATGCCATATTCATAATTTTTTTTTTTATGCAAGGAAGAAGGAACCAAAGGCCAGGAGCCGTTCCTTCCAAGAAAAAAAAGAAAAAAAAAGTCAAACTAAAGATCCGTTCATTTCGAGATGCCTGGACACACTGTGTTTGAAAGACTGGAGATCATAGTAAGCAGGACATACAAGCAGAGAGGGAGATAGTTCCAGAGTTGAACTGTTGCCTAAATGAAGGACTGAGAGTAACGGTTAACTCCTGCATTGGAAAGGTAGACAGAAAAGGGATGAGAGTTTGTTGCCAGACGGGTGCTAAGCGCCCATTGTAGAGATGGAGGGATGCAAGCAGAAAGTTCAGAGGAGCAATGACCATTGAAGAAGCGATAGAAAAGAGATAAAGATGCAACAGTGCGGCGAAGAGATAGAGGTTGAAGGAAGTCAGTAAGAGGAGGAGAGTTAATGAAATGAAAAGCCTTTGACTCCACCCTATTGAGAAGACATATATGTGGGGAGCTTCCCCACACATGAGAGTTGTACTCTACACAGGGGCGAATATAAAACCCATGTATAAAGTCAACAACTGTGCTGGGGTAAAGAAGGAACGGAGTTGGCTTAGCACACCTAATCTCTTGGAAGCGGATTTTACAAGAGATGTAATATAATCTTGGTAAAGAAGGAACGGAGTTGGCTTAGCACACCTAATCTCTTGGATGCGGATTTTACTAGAGATGTAATATAATCTTTCCAAGATAGATCCCGAGTGAATGAAACCCCAAGCATGTTCAAGGATGATGCAGGATTGAGCTGGGTATTATTAAACGTTTGTGGGTACTTCTGTGGAAGATTTTGTCGGGTTGATAGGCGTAAGAACTGAGTCTTTGATGCATTAAAAACAAGATTATTTTCTTCCCCAGTCAAAAATACGAGCCAAGTCAGATACTAGGTGTGCCATAGCCTCATCCCTTTTTTGTTGAATTAACTGCTGAGATGGACATTGCGGGAACCAAATGGAAAGGTGAAAGTTGGAATGATCAGCGTACGAGTGGATAGTGTTAGATGTACAGCTTAGAAGGTCATTGATGAATAAAAGGAAGAGAGTTGGTGATAGGACAGAGCCCTGAGGAACACCACTGTTGATAGGACTAGGAGAAGAACGGTGTCCGTCTACACCAACGGCTATATAACGACCAGATAGGAAGCTACAGATGATGGCACAGATAGAAGGATAGAAGCTGTAAAAGGGCAGTTTGGAAATTAATGATTTATGCCAGACTCGATCGAAAGCCTTTGAGGTGTCAAGAGCTATGACAAAGCTTTCGCCAAAGTCCTGAAAGGAGGATGACCAGGAGTCTGAAAGGTAGGGAGAAGTTCACCAGTGGAGCGTCCCTGATGGAATTCATACCGACAATCAGAAAGAAGGCTGTGATAGTAAATATGCTTTAAAATATTTCTGTTAAGAATTGATTCGAAAATTTTTGATACACAGGATGTTAAAGCAATTGGACGATAGTTAGAGGGTTGGGAATGGTCACCCTTCTTTCAGACTGGCTAAATGAGAGCAAACTTCCAGCAAGAAGGAAAGGTATAAGTTGACAGACAAAGGTAAAAGAGTTTACCTAGGCAGGGTGTAAGCACAGAAGCACAGTTCTTGAGGACAACAGGAAAGTCCATCAGGCCCATATGCCTTGTTAGTATTGGGGCCAGTGATGGCAAACAATACCTCAGCTGAAGAAAATTTAAATGTCAGCCATGAGGAAGTCAGAGGGAGGGAAGTGATGGAGGAAAAGCAACAGAATCGTCTAAGATGGAATTGGAAGAGAAAGTCAGAGCAAAGAGATTGCTTTATCAGTAGAAGAAATAGTTACAGAGCCGTCAGAGTAGAAAAGAAGTCGGAAGGATGATGAGGTAAAGTTGTTAGAAAGGTTTTTGGCAAGGTGCCAGAAGGAGCAGAAAGAATTCGAGTTGGAGAGCTGAGAGCATTCAGTACGGACGAAATTATTTTTAGGAGAGTGAAGAACAGACTTAGACCGATTCCAAGCAGAAACATAAAAAACATGTGATTCAGGGGTGGGTTGGCTACCATACCTTTTATAGGCCCTCTCCTTGTTGTGGACAGTTAGGGCTTCCTAATCCGCAGCTCTAATGTGCCACAATCGACGTTTCTTTGCGGGGTCCTCAGGCCATTCCAGAGCAATAGAACAGGTTAAGGTAATAAGGTTGTGATCGGAGAAGCCCAATGGAGTGGAAGGGTTAACAGTGTAAGCAGAAGGATTAGTT
>JAGKTI010015321.1:6312-20641 GCA_018397915.1 Birgus latro | reverse complement strand
AATACCACAGTCCCTCTGCTTTGACAGTACTACACCAGCTCTAAATATCAAGTCTTTTGTTTTATCTGAATTTGCTCTCAAACTCCTGTGCCCCATTCCATGTCTTCCCTTCCTAAATCTTTCCCCTACTTCCTTTTCATTTTTTGCAGTAAAAACCAAGTCATCAGCATACATCATCTCCCATCGGAATTCATTTCTGAAGTCACGTGAGGGACAGTTTCAAGCACCATGACCACCAATAGGAGATGCAAGACTGACTCCTGATGCACAACATTCACGAAAAACTCATCACTGAAATCTCCACTCACTCTCACCTAGGTACAAGCACCCACATACACAGCCATAATCACTCTACCAAGCCACTCCAAGATCCCAAGCTCTCACATTCCCTACTTCACCACCTCCCTTGGGACTGTGACAAAGGACTTCTCCATATCAGTTAAAACAAAGTACACCTCCCTTTTCTATCCTTTATATTTTTCCTGTCAGTCAGTAAATATGGCATCAGTGGTCCCTTTGCCTGACACAAACCCAAACTGCATCTCATCAATATTCACTTTTTCCTTCAACATACTTTCCAGGACACTCTCCATTACTTTCATTATCTTGTCCAAAAGTTTTAAGCCTCTGTAATTTCCTCCTTCCAGGGCATCACCCTTTCCGTTAAGCACATTTGCAGTCACACTCTTCAGCCTGCCATCTGGGACAACAATATATAATCAATCTATCAAATCAGTAACTAAATCCACTCCAGTATCTCCTGAAGCCTTAACATTTCAGCATCAACCCAGCACACCTGCTGCCTTCATTAACTGCATCCTACCTACTGTCCTGCTCACAATAGCAGCATCAATCAAAGGCTAGGGGTCAAACACTGGATCCGTTGACTCCAAACCTTCCCTGTTCCAGTCAAACTCCTTATTCAGCAGCCAGTTATAATGCTCTCTCCAAGTATCTTTGGTATCATCAATGTCCACTACTACCTTTCCCGCATCATTCTTCACACACTGCTCCCCTTTGAAAGCCCTGTTTTTCCTCTTCATTTGGTTTGTAACCTTAAAATACCACATTCTTCCTTAGATTATCCAGTAAAAGTCTCAGAGACTCAGATTTTACCCTGCATACCTCCTCTCTGGCCCTATGCTTAGCGGCCAAATATTCCTGTTACCACCCCTTTTCCATTTCTGGGAATGTCTTTTTTTCTCCTTAACTTCCTTCTCAAGAAAAATATATAGGAAGGAAGAAGGGATTAAAGAATCCCCCAAGCTAAACCTTACAATGAGATCATATAGCCCCACTAGGTAACAGGAGGGCGCTACCCCTCCCGGCACGGCAGTCCCGAGCACGGCTCGAACTCGCTACCCCCAGGGCCCGAGCTCGATGCTCTACCTCTGAGCCACCGTGCCCCCGTATAGGAAGGAAGAGAGAGCTGGACTTTTTGTTGATCTGGAGGAGGCTTTTGACAGTGTGCCCAGAAAGGTACACAGGGCTACTATATACAAATAACAGGAGGCTTGCTGGCCTATGATGAGGTTATCCGATGAAGAAAAAAAAAAATCTAATTCTTCTAAGATCTAACCAATGTGTATGAAAAAGGGATAGGAAAGAGGATGGCTCCTCTCCACCCACCACACCATATGATTAAACCAGAAAAACTAAAAACAAAAAAAAATGCCATGCTTGCTACGAAGAACAAGCATGGAAATTTTTATTGGAGGCCTTTTTATAATGCTTAGCCCTTGGTTGTTGATTGATGCTGCAACTGTGAGCAGGCCAACAGGCAGCGTGCAGCTGAGAAAGGCAGCGGGTGTCTGAGCTGACTGCTGAAATGTTGGAGGGCACAGGATACAGGGGGTGGATTTACTTACTATCTATCTATCTATGCCAGACACCATAAACCCGTAAGGGGTGGCCATTTGACTTGGAGTTATTTGTTTTACAGGGAGGAGCACTATCCCTCCACCAACCCACTTGTTAACAAGTAGGGAGCACGTATGGTTTGGTTATATGGTTACCACTCAGCGTTGTAAATGGTTTCTTGGCCTACAGGAAACCATTTGGCTTGTCACTCAATGTAAAGCCACCTGTAAAGGAAAGAAAAGCAATAAGAAGTGACAGGAAAGATGAGGGAAATTGGAAGAGAAACGAGGGCAGGCACAGAATCAGAATGATAAAGGCTAAGGAAGAAGTAGGCAGCACTACATCAAGTGAGTGGATGGTGGTCACCACCACCTACCACAAATTTACTGATTTCATAAATTTGATTATATATGAGTGCACTATCCCAGATGACTGGCTGAAGAGTATGTCTGTACTGTACTGTATTTGTGTACAAGGGGAAAGGTGATGCCCATGAAAGATGGAATTAAAACTTTTGGATCTGACACTGAAGGTAATGGAGAAAGTTTTAGAATGAAAGATAAGGGAACGAGTGAATACTGATGAGATTCAGGTGGGTTTATGCCAGGCAAAGGGACCACTTAAACCATATTCATTGTCAGAGAGATGCAGGAAAAATATATAGCAAAAAAAAGTGAGCTATATTTTTGCTGATTTGGAGAAAGCCTTTGACAGAGTCCCTGGAGGGAAGATGAAAGGGGCAAAGAGAAAGCTTTGGGTCGAAGAGTGGCTGGTTAGAGGGGTTACAGCTATGTAGGTGAGTGTTTGCACCCTGGTAAGAGTAAATGGAGATTTCAGTGATGAGTTTTCCATAAATGTTGCTGTGCATCAGGAGGTCAGTCTTGAGTCTCTTATCATTTGTCAAAGTGCTTGAAACTCTCAAGTGACTTCAGAAAGGACTCCCTTGGGAGAGGGTATATGTTGATGACCTGATGTTGATTGCAGAGAATGAAAGGGGTGCAGATGAAAGATTTAGGGAGCAGAGGAACAGAATGGGGAACAAAGGTTTGAGAAAATGCGGATAAAACAAAAGTGATATCATCTATGGCTGGTGGCAGTACTGTCAAAGCATAGGGAATGTGGCCATGTGCAGTTTGTCACAAGGATGTGAGAAGTAACGCCATCTCATGCAATATCTGTGATAAGCGCGTGCGCAAGAGATGTAGCGGTATTTGATGTAGGCTGTGAAATACAGTACAGGTGTACAGTAATGCTATTTTGTGTGTAAGGTGCATCGGGAAGAACGTGTAGAGATTGTCAGGTGTGAAAGAACTTACCTTGCTGGAGTCTCTTGATTGTATGGTAGAGTTTTGTTATTTGGGGATAAGTTGTGCTGAAGGTGGGGTTAGGGTAAGGAGTGGCTGAAGGAAGTTCAGGGAGCTGTTTGCCTTTCCCAACACTGAAAGGGCTCTCCCTCCAAGCTAAGGGAACTATATATGCAGCATGTGTTATGAGTGTAATCCTGTATGGTAGTGGGACCTGGGTAGTAAAGGAAGAAGAAGTACATAGGCTCAAACATACAGAAATGACAATGATTAGACGGATGTGTAGTGTCCTTGAATGAGAGGCCCGGGGAGGCTAAGATTGCGACTGATGACTTGAAAGGAAGGATGGGACTGAATGTGTTGGTGTTGTGATAAGGAAGGGTAGACTGAGATGATTTGGGCATGATGAGAGGACGGAGGATGACAAATGGGTGCGGAACGTGAGAAGTGTGAATGTCGTAGGTAGGGTTGCAAGAGGCAGACCATAAAAGACCTGGGATGAGGTTATAGAGTGTGACCTCAGGGATAAGAGACTGAACAGAGAGGCTCCCAGAGATCGAGTAGCGCAGTGAAAAAACAAGGCCGACACATGCACGCATGTTGGGATATTTATAAACGATACAAACAATATAAGCCTGAAGAGGAACAACCATGGACTATGTAATCCTGTTCAACAGATCTGTGATAGAACAATCTGCAAAACAAAGAGTGAAGTGGGCCCTTAAAAAACTTGGGAATGAAGAATGGTTGACGAGTGGTTATGGCAATGTACGATGAGTGAACAAAGGCCTGAGTGATGAATTTTCCATGGACAGTAGCATGCATCAGGGGTCAGTTTCAAGCTCCTTTTATTATGGCACTTGAAGCTACCTCACATGATGTAAAGCTGGACTTCCATGGGAGGTGCTGAGGTGTTGTCCAGCGATGACTTGGTGTTGATTGTCGTGAATAAGACAGCTGTGGAGAAAAAATTAAGATGTGGAAAGATGGAATGTAGTGCAAGAGTCCAGAGTAAACGTGGAATGATGACATCCAGGGCAAACAGCAGTACTGTCATGGCAGGAAGAGTATGGTCATGTGCAGTTTGCCACAAGGGGGGGGGAAATATTCCATTTTGTGCAGTATTTGTGATAAATGGGTGCATATGAGATGTGATACAGAAGGTAGAAAGCAAAATAATGATTCTGAGTGTGCTATAATGTAAAGGGCAGCACATGGAAAATGAGAGGTGGGAGAGGATTAAACTCACTGAAAGGCCTCTTGTGTGGTAGAGTTTTGTTATATGGAGGAAATGATATGTGCTGAAGGTGGGGCTGGAGCTAGCTCAGTAGCAAGGATAACGAGTGATTGATAGAAGTTTGGGGAGTTGCTCTGTCTCCTGACAATGAGAGACCTCTTCCTGTGCTAAGGAGTCCTTGTATGCAGCATGAGTGTAATGCTGCATGGTAATGAGACTTGGGCAGTAATTGAGGATATTCACAGGTGTGTAGTGCATCACTGAATAACAGGCCTTGGAGGTTAGGAGTGTGAATGAAGAATTGAGAGGACAGGACTTGAATGGAGTAGTGATGTGATGAGAAGGGGTAGATTGATATGGTTTGGGCATGTGGAGAGGATGAATGGTGACAACTGGTGACAAAGGATGAGAGGTATGAATGTTGAGGACAGAGCTGCAAAAGGCAGACCAAGAAAGACGTGGGACAAAATCATAGTGTGACCTCAGGGATAAGGAACTCAATAGGGAGGCTGCTAAACATCGAGCAGTGTGGAGAACTACCATTAACCCTTAAAGACTGCAATTCTCACACCCTGTCTGGCCCCAGAACAGCATTTAGGGTCCGATTTTTCAACTTCCACCAAAGTAAATTTTGGTCTTATTGATTTCAAGAGCTTGATTTCACACACCAGAAAATGTACATTTCATTCACATACGCCTAACGATTACCACACTATCGACTGTCAAAGAACATCAAAATAATTATTACCCCTTGCATGTAGAGAAAAAAAATTGCACAATAGTAAATTTTGGTCTTACGGATTTGAAGAGCTTGATTTTACACACCAGAAAATGTATATTTCACTCTCATATGAGGTGCATTCCAGAAGTTTTGAGACTCTTTTGGGAGAGGCACTTCTAACTGTCCTAGATGACTGTCACTTTAATATATCATTACTAATACATCTAATAAGCTAACATGCCAAATTTTGTTTTTCCATGTTGAAGGAGACAGCTGTTACAGCACTTTAAACACACCCTACTATACACCGCTTGTAACAGTTGACTAATTCGCAGAATGCATTCGGGATGTGAAGAAAATTTGGAAGCTCGCTACGCAATAAAGTTTTGTGTTAAACTGGGCAAAAATGCTTCAGAAAGTTATGAAATGATCCAGACTGCTTATGGATTAACTTGTATGAGCAGAGCATCTGTTTTTCTCTGGCACAAGAGATTCCAGGGCGGCAGAGGAGGTGCGAGACGATGAGAGGTGCGGGAGGAAGAGGGACGTCAGGACACCAGAGTTGGTTGAGAAAATTCGCAATTTTCTGGACTAGGACTGTCATGTATCTAATCAGACAATAAGTACACAGTTTGGAGTCGGTGTGGCAATTGTACACAGAATTCTTCATGAAGATCTGAACATGCACAAAATTTGTTCAAAGTTTGTTCCCAGGGTGCTCAGTGACGAACAGAAGGGAAGACGTGTTGGTGACAACAGGGAAATGGTTGAGCTCGTTACCTCGAATCCGAGTGCTCCTGGGTCTCTGGCAACCTGTGACGAAAGCTGGACTTACTGTTATGATCCAGAGATCAAGAGACAGAGTTCCCAGTGGAAGCATTTTGACTCCCCCAGACCCAAGAAGGCCAGGCAGAGCAAGTCCACTGGGAAGCTCATGATGATCCCCTTCTTCGACAGCAAGGGCATCATCTACATCCACTGGGTTCCCTCCGGCCAGACGGTCAACAAAGAATACTATGTGGAGGTTTTGAGGGAGTTCAGGAAGAGATTTCGTCACAAGCCAGCCAGAGCTCTTCAAATTGGGTCGTTGGCACCTGCACCAGGACAATGCACCAGTCCACAATTCCATCCTGGTGACCAACTACTTGACAGAGATGGGCGTCAAACTGTCCCTCACCCTTTCTACAGTCCAGACCTTGCCCCCTGTGACGTCTGGTTATTCCCCAGGCTGAAGGAGAACCCCAAGGGCAGCCATTTTGAAGACGTTGAGGAGATGAAGGAAGCTGTGACAAGGGTCCTAGACACCTTCACTTTGGAGGACTATGAGGGGACCTTCACGAAGTGGCTGGAGCACTACAAGTGCATTGAAGTTGGAGGGTCCTATTTTGAAGGAGATTAGAGTTTTGTACTTTTTTTAAATAAATACATCTCTCCTAAAAAAGTCTCAAAACATCTGGAATGTACCTCGTATGTCTAATGGTTACCACACTGTTGACCGTCAAAAATAAAAAAACTCGCCCCTCGCTATATGCGAGAATGGGATGTCACTGAGAAATACTGTAAGGAGGAACTGGGAGGTGGAGAGAGTGTGGGGGGGGCATCAAGAAGAGTGGAAAGGGAGGGAATATGCCTGCCACACATAGCCTATATGGTCTGGAGGGGATATGGAGGGTGATTTGGTTGGGTGGGAGGAGACATGAGGACAAAGCCCAATGAAGCAGAGGGAGGTGGAGAAATGGTGAAGGGGAAGAACCCTCTTCCACTGCACCTAAGTGGACCAATCAGGCGAGAACCCACTAGATATTGTACTTTCCATTAGCTAGGCACCATATACATAATCAAAAAGGTATGGATACCTTGCGCCAGTTTTTGGTAGCTTGTGTACGATTGATGATGATGGGACTATGTACCAAGGCCTGAACACACTGGTAGATGATCATTGAACTTTCGGGGTTAAGTAACTGACCAAGGCCAACACACACAAGCACGTTAGAACCTTTACAAATTAATTTTTTTTAAATTATTATTATTATAGCTGAAACCAGCAAAAGGCCTATATAAGAAGTGGAAGGACATGTGGCACATCTCGCACATCTCACGGGACACATTTCTGATTGTCTTCCTCCTTATATACCCTTTCTGCTTTTCCTGTTTCTGATCCCTCCCTCTGATTACTTGGCAGAAAATAAGGTTATGATGATTATCATGATGACGAACCCCATTTTTTATTTACTGGGTGACCTGCATTAGGATTACAATTATTATTAACCATGCAGTGAAACACTTCTACTTTATTGTATCATTTATTGAAAACAAATGTACACTTGATACTTTGCTATAATTTACTTTAAATAAAGTATATACAAAAGCACTTGCTGATCAGCAAAATGTAGACCATGATATTCTCGTAGTTCCATGAAATGCTAACAACACTGAGGAATGATGTAGCCCTGAAATTGTCATAAAAGGAGATCCTAAAGAATGTAGTTTGATGTTTGGGTCACACCACAAAGATCCTAAAACATTTTCAAAGAGAAGGAAGTGAAAATTTAATGTGGTACATGTGCCTTAGTCCTTCTTCTTGGGGAAAGACATGCCATAGAAGAACTGCAAGCACATGCCAACTCCAATAATATTGAGACCACAAGTGGTTAAGAAGAGCATGTTGTCCAACACTCCACTCTTCAGGTGTATTGGTTGTCCATTGTCAATCTGTGAAATAAAATAAGAATCATAAGCTGTAATAAAAACTTAGTGCTTACATCAATGTTGTTGCTCAGTGCATGCCTGAGTCTGTACACTAACTATGTTGTTTTTGCTGCTGCTGCTGCTTTGCCCCAGTCTGCCTCTGGCCAAGCAGACCAGTTAACCACAGGTATGCAATTGCTTCTGTGAGGCCATCCAACAGGTACTGTACAGAATAGTGCATACATCATGCAGGGATGCAGCACCCCATCATGGTAGACAGCACCTCATCAGGGTTGGACCACGGTCCTGCCCATGGCAAGGAAATATGAGGAGCTTTGGTTCCTGATAGACACCCCAGTTTCTTCACTCATGGTGCACAGTGCCACCATATATGGCTTCCTCATCAGTGCTACACTAATTATGTATACCTAATTAACTCTAAACAATGAGAGACCAATGAATCAGCTACTGGATTTTGGGGCTTTAATTCCCTGTACAATGATCATATATTTTATATTTTTTTCTTGCAACCGTCAACAAGTAGTAGCCCATTCCAACAAAACTTATAAACACTAAACATGGCTTACACAAAACAGAACGACTGCTTCACTACCTAAATGAACAATCACTCTCTTCACTTCAGAGAGACATGAATCTCAAACCTACTCTCAAGTCTCCCTCTTTAATGTCGCTTCCTTAGGGGCGACAACCCATAGTTGCTGAACTCACCTTGGACACACATATGGCTTTTTCTCAAAACAGCAAGGGACATCAATTGATGCAAAGGGATCACATAATCTCAGTGCTTTAGAAAAACTTAAGTACAACCTTTGAACAGAAGGAACCTCTGGAGTCTATAAAATTTATGAAAACAATAATGAATTGTGTGAACCCATGCCAGGTCCCACCTTAACAACTTCAAACGTGGAAATGCTTAAAAAGACATAGAAACAAGCTTTAAGAATAATAAGAGGATGTAAAAATACCTCAAATATAGATCACTTGCATCAAGAGGCAAAATTACTCTCACTCATGGACCACATGAACATGAGAGGAACACAATTTACTGCTGCAGCACAGGATTCCTCCCACCCAAATGGCTTTATGTTGCAGCACCTCCTACTGTGAATGAAAATTAAAATGAACAACTTCCCAACACAACACAGAATGCCTCAATATCCCTCACCCTTCAACCAATACTACACTTCACACACATGTACACATACACAAACACAGCTACCACACCCATCCAAAACCTCCAGACAAATATCCCTCACAAACTACCACCATACACCCAACCCTCAGAAACTGCACTTCCCAGAGATCCAAGAATGTACCTAGCCAGGCTGCAATGTAGCCATCATTCTTCCCTACTTCAGTACCAAAACAAAATACACCACACCCACAATGCCCTCACTGCAATGCAGCACTCAACATCAAAACTCACTCACCTCATGCACCTAGCTCTCACAACATAGACAATCCTTCAACATAACCTAAACAAAAGATCTCTGGAAACATCCAGCTGAAGTGGCCACACTGGCCAGTTTCCAACAATCCATGGATTAATGTCCAGATAAACATGGGACAACAACAACAACCACCAGATCTTATTCATTTCACAAAAGCAACTGGCAGTAATTGGTAGTAACCATCATCCACTCACTTGATGTAGTGCTGCCTACTTATTTCCTTCCTCTTTCTCATTCTGTCTCTGAGTCTGCCCTCATCTCTTCCTACTTCTCCCTTTCCTTCCTGTCACTTTGTATTACTCTTCATTCTACATCCAATGGCTCTACACTGAGTGACACCCCTAATGGTTTCCTGTAACCCATGAAACCATTTACTATGCTGCATGATAACTATAAAACAAAATTACGGGGTGAAATGGAGCTTACCATGGTGCCCATTACCTGATGGAAACACAAATGCAGCATCCATCCAGGAACCAAACCTCCACTCAGTTCACCATGCCTCACTGTGGTAAGGCACTGCCACAAGGAAACATCAGTTCACTACATGGAACAACCCTGCAGGGGCAGTTGCCTGCCTGCGGTAGAAGTAGTAGTTGTTCCCTAGGCAGTCTGGCCGAACAGCCCCGAGTCCCTAAGGAAGGCCATGGCCAAGACCAGGCTTTCCCACAGAGCTTTCAAGGAGTGTATGTTGTGTTGTTGGCGAAGGCGACTGTGTGCAATGCAGTCTTCCATGATGTGCTTAATAGTATGGGATGCTGTGTTACATCCTGGACAGGCGTCAGCGACGGAGTCATCCAGCCACTTCTGATAACTTAAGAGGGCTGGATGATGCCCACATCTTAGCCTGCCCAGGTGGACCCTGCCCTCACGGGGGAGATAGCGTTCAGAAGGAAGGATATCTGGAGGCCGTGCATGCAGCTGTGTGTTGTCTTTGAGTGACTGAATGGAACGGCGAGTGATTTGAGTAAGAATATGCTTCTGAAAGCTGGTCTGAGATGGGCAGGGGGGAAGAGATGATAGTATTTGTGTAAGATATCATGTGCTGGGTGTTGTTTTGATGTTCCTTAGTGTGTGTGGATGTGCTGCCATGTAGTATAGTGGATGTTGTGGGTTTGTGGAGGCTGCAGTAAGAATTTGGGTGCCTCTCATGTCTAGATGATCCTTGACTTTGAGGACTTTGGTTTCTTGGTGTAGGTGGTCTGTAGGTGTAGTAGCTGTGCAGCCTGTGATTATTTTTAGGGCCTTGTTTTGTATGGTCTGAAGAGTGTTATAGTGTGTTTTAGTGAGGTTAGGAGCCCAAGCAGGGCTTGCATAATTTATCACTGAACGTATATATTGTTTGAATACTGTGCTGGTGGTTTCTTTGTTGTGTCCAAATGTTGTATGGGCAAGTGACTTCAAGGCATTGAGTCTAGCTGTTAATTTATTTTTGATGTTTGTGATGTGTTGTTTAAATGACATTGATGTACTGTATGTTACACCCAGGATTTGTGTGTGTGTGTGTGGTAGGACTGTGTGAGGTGTGGAATGTGACTGCGTTCTGCTGTCCAGTTTATGAGAAGGGTCACTGTAGATTTGGCTGGGGCTATTTTGAGTCTGTTTCTGGTGAACCATTCGTGTAGTGTGTTGAGGTAAGGTTGGAGGATGTGTGCGGCTGTGTTTGCATTTTGGTGTGTGGATGTAAGTGTTAGGTCGTCTGCATAGGAAGCTATGTGTATTTGCTGTGTGTGGGGTGTGGGTATGTCATGCATGTATAGGTTGAAGAGTGTAGGAGACAAGACAGATCCTTGGGGGATGCCATTTGTGAAGTTTCTGATGTTCGAGGACTGACCAGCAAAAGTTACATGTGCATGTCTCCCTGCTAAGTAGTTTGCTAGCCATCTTTTTGTGTTATTGTGCATGTTTGTGTTGAATATTTTGTTTGTGAGACTGTGGCAGGGGATGGAATCAAAAGCTTTACTAATGTCTAGTGTGATAAGGAGTGTTCTATGTGGTGGCCTAGCTGAATTCATGCCATCAAAAACTCTCTGTGTGAGGTCTGTAAGAAGAGTGTTTGTGGAGTGTAGTGGCCTAAAACCATGTTGTGATGGGGCTAGGGGAGTGTGAGGTGTAACTAGTTGTAGTACCAAGTCTTTCAGTGACTTTGGAGGGGGTGCAGAGGAGTGTGATGGGGCATTGTGAGGAAGGTAATGTGGGGTCTTTGTTGGGTTTGGGGATAGTGATGATAATGCCATGCTTCCAGATGTTGGGTATTATGTTCTGTGAGTAGCTGTAGTTTGATATGTTGGTGAGTGCTTGTATGCCTTGTGGTCCAAGGTGTTTAAGGTGTATGTTGCTTATGTTGTCTGGTCCACAGGCAGATGAGTGCTTGAGGTTGCTGATGATGTGCTTCATCTGGTTGTAAGTGAAAGGTGCAAAGTTTGGGTCTGTGGGGAACTGTCTCTTACGTCAGATGATACGTCGGTCATCAAGATGGGGGTTTAGATCGCTGACATGTGAAAAGTGATTGATGAGAGTGTTTGGTTGCTGTTTGTTTGAAGGTATGGTGTCTGTTGTTGTGATGGCAGCATGTGATTGTGTACTGTTGCTGTTGGACAGTGTGATGCTGTTTAGTGTTTTGTAGTTTGCTGGTGTTTGTTTTGTGATCAAGTGTTTGGAGATAATTATTCCAATTTAGTGTTTGCTGTTCTGATATTTAATTGTTTATTTGAGTGTTGAGTTCTTGTATTTGTTGTATGGTGTCATGCGTATGTGGTGTTCGGGAGTGTCGTAGTGTGTCCCGTTGTCTGATGAGGCCTTGAATTTCTGGTGTGAAATTGGGGTTGTGTTTTTTTCTGTTGCCTCTAGGGATGTGTCTTTTGTCTGCATTTTATATAACTGTATTGAAAGTGTGCACAGCGGTGTTGATGTTTGTGATGGATGTACTGTTTAATGTTTCAAAGCATTGTTCTGTTTCAGTTGTGAAGGCCTCCCAGTTGGCTCTCTTATAATTAGTGAATGTGTGTCTGTGGCCAGCTGGGGTGATTCTGGTTTTGGTAGTGATGATGATTGGGAGGTGGGGCTCTCTCCAGGAAGTTGTGGGGGCGAGGTTTGGGGAACAGAAGGTGATGTCTGGGGATGAGGGGAGAAAGAGGGCTTGGTGTGGGATATGGGTATGATGATTGGGATGACTGAGTATGAAAAGATGGTCTGTCTGGGTTTGTAGTGCCAGCCCTCTGTCCGAGTCAAGGTTGTTGACTTAACAGGCCGACGCATTGGCGTTGAAATCACCATCCAGGATGATGTTGGGTATGTTAGTGATGTGGTGTATTTGTGGAGAGTAATTGTGTGGTACTGTGCGGGATGACTAGGGGGGAATGTATATGTTGGCGATTGTTGTGTGTGATTTGTTACCAGTGCTAATTTTAATTGACTGTATTTCTGTTGTAGTGTCATGTGGGGGGGAGAAGTGATTTTGTGTGTGCACTGGTATCTGAAAAGCTGACGGATTTGTGTACCAAGGTGATGAGTCCACCGCCACTGCCGTCTTGTCTGATGGTGGTGAAATTATGAAATGTAGGTGTTTTTTGTGCTGTGCGTAGTTTTGTTTCTTGTAAGATGGCAATGTGTATGTTGTGTTGTTTGATGAATTGTGTGAGTTTGATGGGTTTGCTTGGCCAGAAAAATGGGTTGATCAACAACAAGAGCTGCTTAATGAACAAATGTTTATTGAAGGTTATATCTACCCCCTCCAGTACATACAACAGCTGAATTACATTGTCTCAAGGTAGGAAGAAAAATACACAAAAGTACATTACAGGACTGAAGGGACTAAGACAAAATCATGACTAGTCAGTCCTCGATTAGTCAAGGATATGTGCCAGTGAAATCCCACTATAAGCAAAGCAACTTTAGTATGGCCTGCTTTTGACTAAGGACAGTGGGGTTACAATAACACAAATACCAAAAAAATTCAAAGCAAATCATTAATAACTTTATAAGAGCAAAACATGTAAATTCATCACCAACTCTACAGTGAAACGAACTTTATACATGGTTTAACAGTACCAAGTTAAATCATTTATTACTGTCAAACAATACTGTACTGTGGAATTTAATGGAGAAAGTTCTGTTACTTTCTATCTATCTATCTATCTGTTACTTTCTATTTACCAAAAAAAAAAAAAAAAAAAAAAAAAATAACTGCCTACAGTCAGATGCCCTAATCTCGTAAGGGGTAGCCACAAACAAATTGCCTCCACGTCACCCTGTCCCATGCTATTTTGCTGCCCTCCCCCAAGGTCACACCCCTTCTCTCCTCCATCCCTTCATCTCATCCCTGGTCTCCCCCTCCCTCTCCCCACCTCCACCTCACTCATGTATACTATCCTCATTAGTCTCTTCCCCTCCATCCTCTCCACATGGCCAAAGCACCTCAATGTATTTCTCCTTATGTTTTCTATCACATCCATGTCCAATCCACAATGCTCCTTCAGTTACTCATTTGTCAGTCTGTCTCTCCATGTAACCACATTCTCCTCTCAAATAACTTATTTCCACTGCTCTCACTTGACTTGTGTCCTTCCAACAAGGTCCAAGCTCTGCTTCCATACATTAGAGCTGGTATCACGTCACAGTACTATCATGTAGCGATTTTTTTTTTACTTCCATGCTCACTTCCTATTTCTTATCACTGCTTTCAAAGAACCAGCAACCTCTCTCTCCCATCGTACACTTTCAAGCACTTCATCCTCTAAACGCCCCATCCTTACTCATCACACCACCCAAGTACTTAAATGCACTAGCATTTTTCTCTTCCTCACCATCCAACCTCATTGTGCATTCAGTGACTTCATTCCCCTCAAAGACAACAATTTTACCATTCTCTAATCATTTTCAGATTTCATTTATTACACACTCTCCCACATAACTTTACCCTTCCCTACCTTCACCATTAGATTCCATTTCTTACACACACTCCCAAACTCATTCATGAAGCCTTGCAGTTCCCCTTCGTCTTCACTTAACAAATACAGTATCATCTGCAATCAACAGTGCAGGAAGT